>APFE031644440.1:3647-26820 GCA_000404065.3 Pinus taeda
AAACCATCGCGTCCAAAACCATGGACCGAAAACCATCACGTCCAAAAAACATGTGTGAAAATCATGCACAAAACCATAGGTGGGTCCGCCCAACCTAACATAGGGTCCAAAAACCAAAATTTTCCGGGGTGCTGCCCCGGACCCCATAAAGTGGGGTTACGGGTACCCCTCAAATCCCCTGTTAACTATGTGGAAAGAATATAACACAACCCTTTAAAAATTTACCCGAGAACACAAATTAATTACAGAGAATTACTGAGAGCAATAAATATAAAAATAACCAGCAGCAACCATAAACACATAAACACACATGTTTATCTGGGAAAACCGCAAATCTGGGGAAAAACCCGATCATAATGAAATTTCATTATCTTGGCCAAAACCCTGGCCAATCCGGCCAAGTGAGCCTTCACCGCTCACCTCCAAGCCTTTTCATTACAATGAAGTCCTTCCACCCTGGCCAATCCGGCCAAGTGAGCCTTCACTGCTCACCTCCAGGCCTTGCATTACAATGAAGTCCTTCCAGCGTTTTATAGGCTCCATTACGTATAATACCACAGGCAGAATACCATGGGTGCACAATACCATGTGCCCCAAAACCATCACTGTTTAACCTCCTTTGACTCTATCCTGAGTCAATTTTACCTAACAGTCGGCTCTTGGAACTAGTTCTTTATCACAATATCCCAGAGTTCATCACTCAGAAGAGATTATAAAAAAAATGGATTTTTCTCAAGGTAGTTTAGTTTCTCCTCCAACCATATTTGTTGAGCCTACTCTTGAAGAAAGATCTTTTGAGTCTATATCTTTTTCTTTTCTAGCTATTTCAGAGGTTGAAGAAATAAAAACATATGAGCTTTCTATTTCATATCAGTTTGTCCCTCCATTTTCCCAACCAGTTCCCATATCTGTAATTCCACCTCCTCCATTTGTATTTCAGGCTAAAAATTCCTTTGTTCCCCTTCAAAATCAAAATATGGCGATTCTGGATTTTCTTTCGAACTGATATGCTCCTTTAAATCTTCCTCAACCCATGAATGCTATGCCTTAGGATTATTTAAAGTTACTACAAGATTTAGAGGAGAGGATGAAATAACAACAAAAAAACATGTAGCCACTTTTGTTCTTTTGCAGAAAACATGAATGTGGAATATTTAGATGTGGTTATGAGGTTGTGTGTGTAATCATTGGTTGGAGAAGTAAGAAAATGGTTCAATACTCTCCCATAAATTCAATTAACACCTCGGAGGAATTGGAAAATTCTTTCATACAAAGATGGGGAGAAAATAAATATCATGGATATTTCTTAACTGAGTTTAATGCAATAAAGAGGAAACCAGATGAAGAAGTGGTTACATTCATCAAAATATTTAATAAATTGTATAATAGTCTTCCTTCATAAATAAAACCACCTCCTACTGGTGCAAAAGTGGTTTTTTCAGGAGCATTTGAGGCATACTTTGGCTTTAATTTAAGGGAAAGACAATCCCCTACCTTAGACCAAATTCAGATTGATGCATTAGGAATCAAAGCCAATTTATCTGCATCAGGGAAGATTAAGCAAAACGATGAAGTAGATGATAAAAAGAAGGGGAAGGAAGAAATAAAACTTTCCAAACAACCTAAAGATTCACATGAGAAAAAGTTGGATGAGATGACAAAGGTCATTAAAATTTTGTCAAACAAATTAGTGAAGTTGGAGCTTGATAATAAAAATCCTCCTAGACAGATTCAACAAGCACATAATAATAGCAGTTCCATTATCAGAATTGGCTAAACATGATGTCTGTAGAGTTCAGATCCGTAGATCACTACAAATTTCTATGAATGAAGATTAAGTAAATGTGTTTGATGATCAACCATAATTGATTTTTGGCCCTGAGGTAAATGGAAAATCAGTAGATGGAGGAGTTCCTCCTTTCTATGTAAGTCTGAACATACATGATAAAATACTTCATAACGCCATGTTTGATTCTGGTGCCTCTCATAACTTAATGCCTAAACCTGTGATGGAGAAACTGGACCTAGATATCACCAGGCCATATAAAGACCTTTTCTCTTTTGATTCAAGTCAGGTCAGATGTCTAGGATTGATCAAAGATTTGTGTATCACTAGTCCAATATCCTGCCAAAACCATCTTAATGGACATAGTAGTAGCTGATATCCCACCAAAATATGGTATGTTACTGTCTAGATCTTGGGGTGCAAAGCTTCAAGGATCTCTACAGTTAGACATGTCTTATGCTACTATTTCAGTATTTTGTCAACCTAAGAAACTGTATAGAGGAACTTTAATGAAATATGTGGTAAGTAGCTAGGAGAGACCTCAAAATCTCCCTATCTACTCCATTCACTTTGATATGGATTATTTTATCCTTTACAATGCTGAAATTGATCCTTTAAATGAAGTCAAGGTTTTAGCAGTTGAACAAGAAGAAATCAAAAATGAAAATCCTAGTGTTCAAATTCAAGAAATTTCTGAGAACAATGACACATCAGACATTCAAAAAGAACCAGAAGAAACTAAAAAACCAGATCTTCATATTAAACAAATCCCTGAGACTCCTGATACTAATTATGAACATGAGACACTTTGGTACTTAGAATTTTATGGTTCAGTTAACAAGTTAGGAGCAGGAGCAGGAATTTGGGTGCACAATATTGAGAATGATCATGCTGAAGGCCATGCCTACAGACTAAACTTTAAGTGCACTAATAATATGGCTGAGTATGAAGCTCTACTGCAAGGTCTTAAACTGGACAAATGTTTAAGGGCCATTAGGGTATCAGTCCTAGGAGATTACAATTTAATCATTCAACAGATAAAAGGAAATTTTCTCACAAACAATCCCAGATTAATATCTTCAAAGGAATAGTGATTGAGATTCTCAATACATTTCTAGAAACTCAGCTGGCTAAAATCCCAAGAAAACATAATTTGCATGCTCATAGCCTGGCAATGTTTGCCAGCACCTGTAAACTACCATTTGAGCCCAATCATCATTTCATAGCTGAAATCAGACATAGGCCAGCCATACCTGACAATGTAAAGTACTAGCAAGTGTTTGATAATGATATTCAAATTAACAATTTCTTAACCCTAGAGGAAGAGTTTTCTAGCACTAATATAGATATAGATATAGTTAGTGAATTTGATCAAACAAATCATATAGAAATAGACATTTCAATAGAGAGCGCAACTCAAATGCTTCACCCAACAACATTTACCAATAAAGAAATGCAGGATCTCAAAGAAATGGACATTGATGAAATTATTGAAGGAGAATCTGAAATCATTAATTTGAAAGATAATGAGTTGCCTAAAGGATTGACTCCTTTGGAAGATCTCTTTGATTTTAATGATATCCAAAGGAAACCCAAGATGGAACCTCTAAAATTTGACATTGAAGACTATAAGTTGGGAACTGAAGAAAATCCAAAAATGGTAAAATTATCAAAATCTTTGCCCCATAAACAAAAAACTTAAATATGTTGAATTAATGAGAGAATTTCAAGATGTATTTGTCTGGAGCTATGAGGACTTGAAATCTTATGATACCTCTATAATTCAACATACAATTCCTTTAAAGGAAAATAAAAAACCATTCAAACAGAAGCTCAGAAGGATTAACCCTGTACTGCTTCCCTTAATTGAAAAAGAAATCAAAAGAATGTATGAAGCAAGGATAATAGCTCCTATCAGGTTTTCAGAGTGGGTTTCTAATTTAGTACCTACAAGGAAGAAAACTTGAGAAATTAGGCTTTGTGTTGATTTAAGGAATGTAAACAAGGTTTCTTTGAAAGACAATTACCCTTTACCTAAGATGGATCACATTTTACAAAGGGTAGTAGGTGCTTCTAGGATTTCACTTTTGGATGGGTTCTCAGGTTATAACCAGATTCTGTTTCATCCTGATGACCAGGAAAAAACTGATTTTACAACACCATGGGGAACATTCAAATATGTTAAATTTCCATTTGGACTCAAGAATGCAGGGGAAACTTTTCAACGTGCAATGGGCATAGCTTTTGCAAAATAAATTCATGATTTCTTGGTCATATATCTAGATGACCTCACTGTTTTTTTAAATCAGATCAACAACATTTAGATCATCTAAAACATGTGTTTTTAAAATGCAGAAAATATGGCATTTCCCTAAATCCTAAAAAGTCCCTGTTTGGTTTAGAAGAAGGCAAATTCTTGGGCCATATCATCTCCAAAGATGGCATTAGAATTGATCCTGCTAGAGTTGAGGCCATTCTGCAGATACCCCACCCCAGAAATGTCAAAGAACTTCAAGCTTTCCTAGGAAAGATCAAAATTTTAAGAAGATTTATATCTAACTTAGCTAAATTAATTAGACTGCTTACTAATATGTTGAAAAAGGATGCAAAAGTTAAATGGACAGTAGAAGCCAAACAATCATTTGAAGAAATTAAAATGGCTTTGACTAGAGCACCGGTCCTGACAAGTCCAAAGTTTGAAAGAGACTTCATAATATTTTCATTTGCATAAGAACACACCATTGCTACTGTTTTACTACAAAAAGATGATGAAGGATGTGAGAAACCCATAGCCTTTTCTAGTAAAGCACTAAGAGATGCACCATTAAAGTACAAAATTATGGAAAAACAAGCCTATTCATTTGTGAAAGCTATTAAAGACTTTAGAGTCTATATATTGTACTCCCATGTAATAGCCTATGTTCCAAATGCTGTTGTCAAAGACATCTTAACTCAGGATGGAATTGAAGGCAGACGAGGTAAATGGATTGCTACTATATTGGAATATGATATTGAAATAAAGCCCACAAAGCTTATAAAAGGATAGGGTTTAGCAAAACTCATGACTGAAACTAATTTCCAAGCCCTAGATATTAATGAACTGGATAATGAAAAAGAGATGGTGACTCCACAGATCAGCCAGGCCTTCTTAGATTCACCGTGGTGTGATGATATAATTTTTTTATTATTAAACCGGCAAGCTCCTCCAGGGTTATCTAGAACAAAGAAAAGGTTTTTAAAGATGAAAGCTTCAAAATTTGTATTTTAGATAATGTTCTCTTTTGGAAAAATCAAGAAGGTATTCTATTGAATTGTTTACTAAAAGAAGAAGCTGACAAGGTTCTTAAAGGATTTCATGCAGGAGACTGTGGTGGACATCTTTACTGGAGATCAACTGCAGACAAAATCCTCAAAGCTGGATTTTATTGGCCAACCTTGTTCACTGATGTAAAGAAGTTTGTTACTGCTTGCCACAAATATCAGATTTTTGAAGTCAAGAGGAAATTGTTAGCTTACCCCTGAGACCAATTTCTACTGAAAAACCCTTCCAACAATGGGGATTGCACTTCATTGGAGAAATCCACCCTCCCTCTTCTAGTCAACATAAATGGATTCTAACAGCCACAGACTATTTCACCAAATGGATAGAAGCCATTCCTTGCAGACAAGCCAATGACACAGTCATTATATGATTTTTAGAAACCAACATACTGTCTAGATTTGGTTGTCCTGAAAAATCATTACTGATAACGCTGCTGCCTTCAAATCTAAGAAAATGATAAGTTTCTTTAACAAATACCATATCACTTTAGGCCATTCCACAACCTATTACCCTCAAGGTAATGGCCTAGTTGAGTCATCCAATAAAACCCTAATTAATATCATTAAGAAATTATTGGAAGAAAACAAGAAAAATTGGCACAAGAAACTTACTAATGCATTGTGGGCAGAGAGACTCACTACAAAGAAATCAATTGGAACTAGTCCTTATGAACTGGTTTATGGTTTGGAAGCTGTATTTCCTTCATCTTTAGGAGTTCCTGTAATGAAACTACTTCAAGAAGCTCAGGTAGAGCCCAATGGTATTCAAAGGAGAATCAACCAAACCATCCATTTGCAGCAGACCAGAGAAGAAGTGTATCAAAGATCCCAAGTAGTACAAGAGAAACTTAAGACAATTTTTGATAAAAGAACCAAGGTAGAAGATTTCTACCTTGGAGACAAAGTTTTGAGATGGGATTCAAGGAGAGAAGACAAAGGAAAACATGGGAAGTTTGACTTCCTATGGAAGGGACTTTTTATTATTTAGGCCTTACAAGGGAACAATACTTATTTTTTGAAGAATTTGGATGGTACAGAGACAGGAGAAGGACAAGTTAATGGTCGGATGCTGAAACATTACTTTGATCCAACTTTTTAATGTAATCTAATGCTAACATATACATACTATATCCTTTGTAATGTCACAGTTTGATTGGATAGTAGCTTGTTGGAGTTGAAGCCCGAAGAGAAGGCTCTAAGCTTCACAAGTGTTACTGTCATACATATAATAAAGCAACTAGCAGAAGGAGATTTCAGAGCATAGTCATAATCATTCAGAAGGCCATTTGACTTGTTGTTCTTGACTTTTCACCAGGAAAAGCCATCCCCACGTGGAGCCAGTGTTATGCTCCTATACCAATAGGTGTCATATTTCATGATTGACTTGATGAGCTCTGTAATATGTTCATACCTTTTCTTGTTGCAAAGGTTTTTCATATTTCCAAAAAATCAAAAAATTTAAAAAATGTAAAGAGGGTATACCCTAAAAGAAAAAGCAAAGGGTAAAAAGAATAAAATGATCAAAAAAGTGAAAGAAATGAACCCCAAACAAAAATAGACCAAGAAAGTGTGCGAGTCCAAGTGCCACTACTATTTCATTTTTGTAATAAGCAATTGTGTGCAACTTGTTACTTATGCCACAATTGATGAATAGTTAAACAACTTAAACTTGGCTAATTCATATTTGAATTTCATGCTGTAGAATAGAGAATAAAATCTGACCAAACTGTTTAAACTTGGAAGGTAAGTAGATAGGTAGAGTAAATAAAAAGGAGCTCAACAGTTTAATTTGATCCCTTGGATGTAATAAGTGTAGACTTAGGTAGGCTTTCCATGTAAAAGAAAAGGATGATTTGATAAGGGTTTTCCAGTCTAAGTGCACCCAAATAAAGAAGAAAAAATGTCAGGTTAAAGTAGGTAGGGTAGGTAGATGGTGTTGCAGAATCAAACTTGTGATGAAAATGTTTCCAAATGTGTTGATCTTTACTTTTCTCACAAAGTGCAAAGCATACATTTTACTTGATGCAGTTCAATGAAGGCAAGGTTAAATAACTAACTCCCATTCACATTTTCCCTGAACACTTCACTAATTTCCTCTAAGCATTAAGGTCTTTGAAAGTCAAAGGGGCTCAGAGCATTTCTCTGACTTTTGGAGGGACCGAACCCTCGGCCCAATGATCTAAAAGCCTAAGTGCTCATAAATCATCCATAAATCATTCATTTCATTTCATAAATTTTTCCTAAGTAAAATCCTATTTTACTTAGGAATAATACACCATGTCACCTAAAAAACCTTTTTTTTTTTCTTTAGCCTAAGTTTGAATATATGCATAAAATGTTTTAACTTAGCGCTTTACACTTCATAGTCATATTAACTATTAACATATATAAATATATAACTCTTGCGCCATATAACCTTTTTCCCGTATTACATTAACTATATAAAAAATCCCAAAACATTACATATACCGCCACCGGTTGAATACAACCATAATCAATAGTTAAATGGGATTAACGAGTTTAGCAGAAATTCGTTAATAACCAAATTTCCCCACCACACCAAAGGGATTAATTAACCATTCGGGTTAATTAATAACCAACCCCTTGACCAATAAAAATGTGCCTGATATGATTAAATCAACGTTAATTATATTGGGCCCGCTGCATTAACTCTCCACCATCTCCAGCACTTGTCAGCCATCCGATCTCCACTTTTTCATTCGACGGTTGACGATCATATCATGACCCCCTGGTGACCGCGCTTTAACTCACGATCACCAGGCAGTTTTCTGCCATACCTTCGCCACGTGTCACGCTCCCAACCTGCTCGCTCGTCCTCCGCCTGATACCACTTAACCCCAAAAGCGGTGTAGGGTAAACCACTTACCACCCTCTGCGTAACGAAAAACATCCCATCACGCTGACATCACCCGCCCAATAAATGCCAAAAAATACCTGCCAAACCAAATTTCGTTAAAAAGAACGAAAAAACATTATTATCACCATTATTCTCTGTGAACTGTGCTCCATGCAAGATCACGTCCAGGCGACTATTTGAGCATTTAGTCCGCCAGCCGGCCAAGAAACTTCAGCATCATGCTCGGCAACCCATCAACCAACCTACACTGTACGACCTTCTTCTTTAAACACAGGTATTTATCCATTTCACCCTCCAACCCTGTAATTCCAGTTTTCCACTGAAAATTCTACCTAAGGAAGTCAAAATTCAGAGTCTAGACAGTCTGTGATTACCATAAAAACACCCCTAAAACCTGTTTTTTAGTCCAATTTTCCATAGAAACCCCAAATTCTAGTTTGAATACACAAGAACCAAATATGGAAACTCCCATAGCCCTGAATGTCACGTGCATAAACACACCCCATAAAGACTTAGATTATTTACCCCTGGCCGACAAGGATTTCCAGATAAAAGACCTATCTGGTGACAATAACCATCTTAAAATCTTTTTCCAAATCAGAGATAGTCATCTTAATAGTTCTGACTTTTTTGGACTGTGGGAATCCAATATTCCCATGTATTTCCTCCCCTCAGTCCATGTTTTCCCAGATATCATTCATCAATATTGTGCCAACTATGACCCTGTCCATAGAGCAGTTATGTCCCCATCCCAAATTGTTCTTTTTCCCATAATTGCTAATTCCATTAATGAAATGATACAGTTCCATTCCACTCAGCCCCTTGCTCCTCTTTCCCTGGGATATCTGCTTGAAAAATCCCCTCAGTTGCCTAAATCAGAGATAACCCGTATTGCTCAAATGTTTAAGTTACCAAATTATCAACCCACGGGTCCACCTCCCTCTTTGCAGACCTTTTTCACTGAAACTGGTTGACTTATTGTTGACATGATATCCATGATCATGGGATTTAATACCAGTGAATATGTTGATGATATCACTCTAGTTTTGTTGTCAATATTTACTTCTGGACAACCCCCTGTTGTCAAGTATGACTATGCCACTTTCATTGCCAATAAAATCCAAGATTAATTCATAAGTTTGGATAGGGGAGGAGTTTTCAAATACACATCTTTTATATATCATCTTCTATTATATCATCAGCCAGATAGCTTCCCTTTTCCTATCAGGAAATTGGACTCAAAAGGAAATCGAAGGTCTGTGATCTTTTAGGCCTCAATCTTTCATAGAACTCTGGAGTCTCCTTATACCTATATTGAATTCATTGACTGGTTTGTCCATCCAATGTTCACTCTGTTGATAGGAACTCCCCCTCCTAGAATCTATGGTGACATGAAAAATATTCTATAGCTCTCTAAACAGTACATGATAGGTGACTGGTACCTATACCAAAATCACACAGAAGTCAGAATATATGGGTGTGAACTTTGCCCTTTCAAGCTGCCTAAATATGTGCCCATGAGATTATTTGCACTAGAGTATTTCAGACAGATCATAAAGGCAGATTTGGACCATTTTTGTAATGCAAAGAAGAAGGCTCACTTAAGAATCAAAAACCAGTTAGGCCCTTATGTCATCCATTCTAGAGATGCATGGCAAGAAGCTGAATTTTTTTTAGGAGACCACCTTAAATTGAAGAAGAGTTTTTGGTGGGTGCTTTATGACCCAAATAGTTTCATATGTGATAGAAGAACAAATAGTAGGCTGTCAGTTTATATACATCATAGGATCCCAGAAATTAAACAGTTTGCAAATCAGGATGAATGGATAGAAGGGACCCTAACAGAAGAAATCAGTGAGCAAGAAAAGATGGAAGCTACTATGAAAGATCTTGAAAAAACCCTTGACCTGGACTCTTTTGGACAGGTATCTTTCAAGCTACCTCAATAATCGGGAATTGAAACATCCTCTACTGGAACTTCTCAGCAGCCTGCACAGAAAACCAGCATACCAGTTACAAGGACTTCCAAGGGCAAAGAAGTAGAGACCAGAGAACAACCTACAATGACAGATCAGCCAGGAATGTCCAAGGAACAGAGCCAGGGGCAAATTCCTCCAGCCCAAACTAAAGCAACAGAAATCCCAGCATTACAGACTCCTCTAAATGAGGAAAGGAATAGGAAGAGAGACAGAGAAACCACTACACCAATCATTGGACCTGCAGAACAACTTGGAGCAAAAAGGCAAAGACTAAATCATCTTTCAGAAGAGGAAATCATTGAAGAAACTACTGATAGTCTAAGAGGTGAAAGGTTAGTTAGCCAGCAGACTTCCCCAGTGGTAGAAACATCAACTAGCTCACATAGGCAAAAGCTAGAAAGACAACACAGTGTAGAAGTATCATCCACCAGGCCACAAAGTAAACAGGCCTCAGACATCAAAAAGACATTTACAAAGATAAGATCCAGGAATGATCCAGTAAGGATTCATATTTACAGTTAATATCTGAAAATGGCCCCTGCAAACCAACATATATTAATGTCAGCTTATGACATTAAAGAAGGTAAGTCAGCAGCAGATTATATCAGAACAAATTTGGAGGTCCTAGCCAAATATATTCATCCTATAGACCAAATTGAACTTCATAAGAAGACTGGGGAAATGGTTTATTCCACACTCACTGACAAAGCAATGCTAGCCCACAAATTGCAAAATTCCTTGGACAACACAACAACTCAATTACATTTGGAGAGAGCCTCTTCTTTGGCCAAGGATAACAGAATCAAATCATTAGAGGAGATCATCATTAAATCGGGGCATGATCCCAAAGATGCTAAAGGCACAAAGACACTAATTAAGAAGAAAGAAGAGGACATTTCTGCCCTGAAGAAACAACTGAAGCTACCTCCTTCGAGGCATCCACAGACTGCAGAAGTTATCCAACAAAAATCAGAAGAAGATATGATGGACCTGCTCATGAAGCTCAATGAAAGATTAAATGATACAGAACAGACACTTGAAAAAGAACTGAAAGAGAGGCAGGGAGAGTCGACCTCCAAACCTCCTAATGTAATCCCTATAGTCTCAACTGCAGTCCCCTCCACACTTGGAACAACATTGGCTCCAAATGTCCCAGCAACCACAACAGAGGTCATCACAGATACATCAAAAATAGCACAGCACCAGGCAACAGTACTAATATGAGCATAAAAGAATTGATAAAGTCCATGGAATAATTGAGATTACAAGTTACAGAGCTGAAACAAGTAAAAGAACAATTGGCTAAGGCAGAAAGAAATTATGACATTTCCAAAATAAGTGTTATAGAAAAGACAAGAGAAGTTAAAGCCTTAGAGAATAAAGTGAAAACATTAGAACATGAGCTCACTTTTGATAAGTCCTTGGCAGAGATCAGGAAAATCATTTGGTCCAAAATCATTCAATCCATAAATGATGTTTGGCCGTCCATGATAGTGATATATGAGCATATTGACTTAGTGAAAGTAGCACATGGAGAAATAGAAAAGACAAGAGCTCTGTTGGGACATATGCTTGAATAAGCCAACTGGCTTATATAGTTTTTGAATAACAAAAATAAGGAACAACTAGAAGCAATGGGCATCCCAGATAGGACAGAAACCATTCTAGAAATCAAAAGGGTGCTAACTAAGAGGACTTTAATGCAGAATTTAGAAAGGAGGTGCCAAGATATGCAAGTAGAAATCAATTTCTTTACCAAAAAATTCACAGTTTTGGAGAGTAAAGGGCTACCAAGTCCTCTGGTCATTAATGATAAGTTAATGAAACACATTGATTATGTAGATAAATTGAATAGGTACGCTGGCAATCAAGCTAGCTCATCATCAAGTGCAGCAGGAGTGAAAGCACTTCCCACATGTTGAGTTCTCTATGACAGTTTAGAGAACTTATTTTACATTGAGCATGAGGTAAAGCATCTATTCACTATCCAACTTACCTTCTTGAGATACACAGAGACTGATGAGACTCTAAGAAAACTTCAGAGGCACAAATTACCAGAGCAGAAATGGTGGGAAGATATGTTAGAAATTTTGTAAATTTACCTTTGGTAAAATGTAAATTTTGGGCTATTTACCTTGTTGAGATAAACAGAGATGAATAAAGGTGAACAATGGTCAAAACAGGTCAAAGAGTATCAGAGCAGGTAAAGAGTATCAGTCAAATAGGGCAGCCAGCAGGAATTTACCATAAAATACAACAGCAAGCCAAATTCTAGGGCCTGCCTCCAGCACACTCAGCAATAAAAGGAACAACACAACATCAGTTCACCTTTCTCCTATTTATGAGACTAGCTGTCTCTATTTTCTTGTAAAAATGATTTGTCATCACCAGAATATATCTTACTCTGTTATGAGATATTTTGTGTAAAATATTTTGTATAAATACTCCCTCAATTGGAGTATTGAGGGTGGATTCATATACATTGTTGTAATACTAGTTTTTTGGAATAAAGTGTTGATTGGATGAAATTTTCGCATGGCTTGCTGGACAAAGAATTAATGCAAGGGAATTTTCACAGATTTCTTGAAGCAAACACTAGATCAATAAGTCCTTTATACCTCATGTTTTAAAGTTTTCCTTGTTTACTATATCATCTCTGTTCACAATTTGAATGATAAACAAAAAGAATCATTCAGAATATGCTTTATTGCACTCTGTTTTCAAAAGTTATCATTTTCTATGTTTTCTTCTGAATTAGAAAAGACAGTGAAATCTTAATTGCTCTTGTTTCCTAGTTCTATCACTTTGATTATATGTTAAGAATACTTAACTGCTTTTTATCAGTAATCATCCAAGTTCCCTCTTGAAATAGGTTGAAGGATTCTTAATTGCCCTTCTCCCATGTTTGAAACCCATTCCATCTATTCCAAGTTTTTATTTGTTCCCTGTTTGACCACCTTGCTCTATGAAACCATCTTTTGTTAAGAAACTCAAATCCTGTAAAGCCATCTTACTTGACTCCATTAGCCCAATGGCCTAAATTAGTCAGTCTTTCCCCTCTGCTATTGAATCTCACCACCCAAATTCAAACAAACCCCTAAACTTCACAACTAGCCTAACATCTTTAAAAAACAAAGCTAAAACTAAAAGAGAGAGCCCTCTCTAGATGTAGATTGGCTAGAATCTGTATCTAAAATATTGGTTTGTGGTTACCTCGGCCTCCTTTCCCTTTCTTACAACTTTTGGGAAAACCTGAGTGATAACACTACCTAAAGTGGAGGCCTCTGTGAAGCTCTTCTTAGCTTCCATGAATGTCTCTTTCGTGCACTCCAAAATGAACTCTAGTTCCTTTGTTGGAGCCTTGCGAACCCACATGCTCTCTTCTAGCTACATACCTTTGTCATCTCTTGTTGTGACACCGCTCTGGAGCACGATGTTTATATTTGGGTCCTCTTCGCATAGCTCAGACCACATCATTTGCAGGTTCTGAGTCGGTGGAGGTTGGAGTATTCCTTTATCGCGCAACCTCGCTATTAGTGTAGGGTAGTCCCCTGTCTCATGATCAAACTGGGTACAATATAAACATGATGCCCTCTTTGGATTTGTACAATCATGAGCATAATGCCTTGGCCCTTTGCAATTGTAACAAATTAGCTGTCTGCGACCCCTTCTTGGTCCCATTCCACCTCGACCACATTCGCGCCCCTGAAATCCAGCGTGTGCCATTCCTGCATTTTGATCGAGGGCTCACATTTTAGTCTGAACTCTGTAGGTAGGATTCCAATCCATCATCAGTTCATAACTTCTACAGGTGCGTTCATCATGGCCTACTGATCTGCAGAAATTACAGAACAATTGTTGGGACGTTTGCGTATACTTCTGTAATAGATGACAATTATCCGTAGCATGCTTCCCTCTTATATGAAAAATCATGCACCATAATGCAGGCACCGTGCTCGGTCCTGCTTGTGCCTCTGGTCTTAATGGAATCAGCCCTCTTTCCGCTAGGTAGTTTGCAACGACTAGAAAATGGTCCTTGCCATGCCCTTGGCCTTTGCATTTTATGCACCATACCTCCTCGTGCACTTCTAGGCGAGTTGTCTTGTCCTGTTTCAAACTCTGCATTTCCAGACACAAATTTTTCAATTACGTGTGGATTTTTGGACTCCTAGGCCAGGATCTTGTATCGGGGTCTCATGTAGTCTCACTGCAATCTCCAAAGCTTCGGCCTGGGTGGATAACTTCTGCTATGATAAAGCGATCCTTAGATGCAACATTAGTGACCCTACAAACCATGCACAATGTTGTCCATCTGTCAAGGTCCTGTCGACTTCATGATTCATACTCTTCAGTCTCTGATCCAGCTCCCAGGGGGTCTCGCGTGGAAGCATTGCGATTTCCTTAAACCCGATAATCGACTGTGTCTCTGATCTTGGCCTGCTAAATTCCCTATTCAACGCAACCTAGATATCTGTGATCCTCGCATTCAGATGCTCATTAGAATGCTTAATGTACCATTTTAGTGTGCGATCCTGCAACACGCTTACCAGAATTTCCTTCTTAATGTTGTCATCCATGATTCCTTTCACTTCCCATACAGACTTTACCACGAACCAGAATTGGTTCGAATATTTGTTCCCTACTCTTTTGAACACTGGAAAATTTATTGTGCTCACCATGTTGCACTGTGGTGGTGGCGGAGATAGTGTGGGTGGAGATTGGGGTGAAGATGGTGAAATGAGTGGTGGTGTAGGTGGAGGTGGTATGTGCGGAATTCTTTGCATTATCAGACTGATCGTGCTTCTCGAAGAAACTTTCGCGAGCTCTTCCTCACTTTCTCACGGAGGTGAAATCAAGGGGCTATTTTCTATCTCTGTGCTACCTTCATTTCTATAGATCCTCCCACTTTGTGTGGCCCCAAACATCAATTTATTTGCATAACCCACTTTTCACACAGTAGCATTTTAATCCAAGTGTTCAAAGATTTAATGCACTTACCTTGCGGTCCTTTGAGGAAGCATCATTCTGGCTCATTGTAGCTGACTGATGTATCTATTGTAAACTCGGGGATAAACCCTCATATAATTTGATTGAGTTAATGGTCCACAACACGCACGATTTTATCTTCCAATGCTTCTAGTTTTTGCTCCAAATATGGAGACCACATGATTGGTTTGTCGAGCCTACACCTTCCCTGACTATTTGCTAGCTTCGCAATCCACTCGTACAATTCAGAGGGGAAGGATGCAAAGAAAATTTTGTGGATTTCCGTATAAACATAGCACTCTAACCATTATTCCTTCGATACTCGTAAATTCCTATTTTCCTGTGCCGTGAACTCGTGAATCTTTATGTCCAACCACTTTTCAATTTCTTTCTTTGTCAGATTCCAGTGACACGACATCAGACATCTCTTATACAGATCCTGGTCTCGGCAACGGAACCATTTGTTTGCTTGTTGGGGCTTGACCTAGGTTCAGGGGTGATTTAGCCAAACAAATCGCGATACTACTGGCCATTTCGGCAATATTCTGTGAAGCGCGGACTGAGATCTTACCCGAAGTAGTATGGGAGGGTGCTAGAAACAGGTTTTCGTACCCTGGAGATGTTTGATCAGTTCAAGTGGTCCGTAGTTTGACCCGGTGCACACGTTGCTATGCACACTTTCCTATACTTCGCATCCTGAGATGTTGCCTTCGCGCAGCCCTACTCGGGGGCTGAACACTGTTATTACCCAAGTCCTTACTAGTAATCCAATATTAGTTGATTAACTTAGCTTAATTGTATACTTTCGGTTATACTTAACAATATTCACAATTCATACAAGTGCATGCAATAAATAAATAGTATAATTGAAATTTATATCCAACAGATAATAACCCAAGAATAGATAACATAATTAAGATAAAACTTTTGTTTATTATTCTCTTCCTTCGGTTACAAACTTGACTCTTCCCTGCGCACTTAGCTATAGGGGTCCGCGCACTCAGATGCAGACTCTACTAGGCCTTTGTGCACTTAGTTGTAGAGCATTTTCCTACTCTATGACACACTTAGACTCCCACTCTTTTCTTCTACTTCTCTATCTATCTGATTCCATTCGATGTCTCTTTACAACTTAGAGCCTCACTTTATTTATACAATACCATGGTCCGCGGACCATGGGTAGGCCGACATTACATTCAAAACTAGGGCGGACAACCCTATGACTCTAACATACATTTCGTGCCCCCAATTTGCGGAGCTTTACAACAATATCAACTCAAAACTTGGGCTTTGAGCCCCAAAACCTGCCTTGGGGGGATTCCATGCCCAACAATTGGTGATGGAACTATTGGTGATGGAACTCTAGGTTCCATTTCTTCTTCCTCTAAATCAATAAATTTTGGGGATTTTCGATGTTGTTCATGCACTTTTTATTTAACCTTGCACTTCTTCTTATGGTATATGATGGTTTAAATGGTTATTTAGTAGTAAGGGGTTGCTTTTTAACCTTTCCCTGCTATATTTCTCTTACTTTGTTTTCTTTTTGGATGAACTTTCTTCCTTAGTGTTGGCTATCTTTCTTCTAACATTTTTCTTTTTAAGATTATCTAACATATATGAAAGAGGATTTTCATCCTCTTAATGTTTCTCTTGTTGTGGAGGTGAGTTATCTTCTATAGGAAGCTTCCTTCTACTCTTCCTAGTATTATCGCTAGGATCTTCTTCTTTTGTTTCCTTAAAATGTTTTCTAATTAAGAAATCTTCCTAATTATCTCCTATGTTTATCAGATGGACCTCAATTAGGATTTTCATTAGGCCATGATGGTATAGTTCATTATCTATAGATTTCACCTTTCTTTGAATATTACCAACCATCTTTCTTAAGCTATGAAGTAGGAAATATGGTAGGTCAATTTCATTCCTGTCAAGAAAATTCATCATTAAGAGTGCATGATAAAGAACATGTTACCAAATATTCCTTCACAAGTTATAAAATTTTGAATGATCAGCAGAAAATTCCTCCATTTATTCTTCAAAGCTAAGACTCTTATTCCCTTTTTAAACATAGAAATGTCCATACCTGGATTCTTGAGGTAAACTTTCCATTCTTTTTCTTCAATTTTTCTGTTCTTGAACCAACTCTCTTTGATTCTTGGTAATCTGATAGCCTTCCTATGAGAGACTCTATCAAAACTAGCTTCACATCCCCAATTTCTACTTCAAACATCGTATTCCCTAGTGAAAGACTATGTTACCTCTTTCTTGTGCCCATCAAATTTCTCCATGAATTCTAACTACCATGCGTGCTGCAACAATTGTTTGACTTGTGGGTATCCTTCAAGAAACTTAACCCCGTTCAACTTTGATCTTACAATGACCCCCATGTTAGAGAAGCTTATCCCATAATTTCTCTTTTGATGGGGTTAAGGAGTGGAATAAATTTGAGTATGGATTGAATTAGGGTTTAGGTGACGGTGGTCTCGACAATAAAATAGGGCTGAGTGAAATGGAAGTGTCTCGGCATGAAATGGAATGATGAATGGAGAGGAGAGGGTGAAATTTGAATTATATCAAGGTTCACTCCCGACTTGGTTGACAAGACATGGATATTTTTGTTAAAACCGAAGTTGTATGAGAATAATTAAGAGTAATCATTATTCAGTATGGCAGTAGAAAGGGTTACTCATTATTTATTACATAATTCAAATGTTCTACCTTTATTATATAACTTAATATTTACATATCTTTGATCCTTCGTCTTACTAATTTTGATTTGTATTTTGTAGTTTATAAGGTTGCTCCAGTTGCAATCTTCATTGAATCTACTTTTTCCATAATATTCATCTTCCCTAGTCACAATCTGCCAAGTCAGCTGCAGAATTCTATTAGAGCTACAGATTGTTGATCATTTCGTAGCTACTTTATTTTTCAAAATAGAAAATAGGGTTTGAAAAGAAAATGGGACTAGAATAGGGAAAATACAATCTAAGTTGCCAAGAGCTCTTGGTTTTCAACTTGGATTTTCTGTATAAACATGCCAACAATGTTGGTTTTCATGTTTACACAAGTATTATTATTATTATTAATTTTTTTTTTTTTTTATTTATTTATTATTTATTTATTTTATTTTATTTTTATTTTTTTTTTTTTTATTTTTTTTAATTTTAAATTAATTAATTAATTATTTATTTATTTTTCGAAAAGAAAGTAAAAGAATAAGTTGGAGAGGAAGAATAATATTCCTTGACTAACTTCAAATCAAGATGATCTTGCAGATTTCTTATGAATTCCTCCCTTGTTAATGGTTTATGATATATTCGTAATATATGACCATTTACAAGGAAGGTTACTTTTTCTTCATCAATGGTTCTGATTCTGATTGCTCCATTATCAAAGACAGTTCTAATCTCATAAGGACAAAGCTAATGAGTTTGATATTTTCCTAGAAAAAATTAAATTTTGAATAAAAAAGAAATTCCTAATCACGAGGTTGAAATTTCCTTTCTTTGATAAATTTATCATGCCACCTGGATCTTTGTTGTTGGGCTATATTGGTTCTATGAATAACATCTTGTCGTATCTCGCCAATTTCATTCAATTTATCCATTCTTTGCATTTGGTCTTCTGATAGATCAAGACCTAATTCGGCCGTTGTTTCAAAGTCTTTGTCTAAAACCCAATAGGAAACAAGACTTGCTTTCCATAAACAATTTCATAAGGAGTGCGTCCTGTTGTATTTCTCCATGTGGTACGATATTCCCATAAAGCTTCTAGAAACTTTTCTTCCCAGTCCCTTCTATGAAGATGCACATTCTTCATAATAATTGCTTCAGTTACTTTATTGGTAGATTCAACTTGTCCATTGGCTTGTGGATGATACGGAATTGACTTCCTATGCTTGATTTTGTACTCCTCCATTATCTTCTCTACCAACTTGGATGTAAATTGAGTGCCTTGATCTATCACACTTTCCCTTGGGCACCAAAATGAGTGAAAATATCCTAAAAAAGAAATGAAACTACAACATTTTCAGTAGTAAAAGGAAGTGTTTTAGCTTCTACCCTTTTTGTGACATAATTTTTACAAATAAGAATGTACCTTTTTTGTCTTGATGGTGGATTGATTGGACCAACAAAGTCTAAATCCCATTTATCAAAAGGTTTAATAAGTACCTGAGATTATAGAGGCATTTCATCTGAAGGAATATGTTTATCCATTCTCTTACAACTATCACACCTCTTAACATATTCCTTGGCATCCTTAAAAAGAGAAGGCCAATAATATCCTAAGAGAAGGAATTTATAAGAAGTTCTTTTATCAGTGAAGTGTCCTCCACATGGTTTGATGAGCCTCAGCATTGCAACAAGAATGTTGCAACTCCCAAGGTTACCGACTTTAATTATCAACCCAGGGTTCGTACAAACTTAAGAGGCATCGACACTATATGTGAAGCGTGCAATGTGTCCTTCCTTTGCTGTCATGAGAGAAAAGAAATGTTGCCTATTTGCAGGAATGAAAATCTAAACTTAAAAATGTCTGTAAAGTAACATGAAATCCTCTATCTACTTATTAACACAATTTTCTTGCAAAAGAACCCTATTTTAACCCTATTTGTCACATGTGATGTTTTAACTAATCAAAGCATGAAATATGATCTAGATAGTACTAATTGTTGTTTGCATGTGTAAATATAAAAGAACTAATTTTTTTAATCTTTTTGCTTTATAAATGCAAATGCTAATCTTTCCTTGATCTTTGGCAGAAGAGAGAGGTGTGTAGGAAGAGGGGTACAATGATTTTGATGGCTTGGAGGTCAAGTAGGGGCCTAATCCAAGCTTTAATGATGATTTTTCTCAATTCAGGCTCAAAATAGGTTTGCTATAGGATTTCCTACATGATGTACTAGTTCTCCTACAGGATCCCCTAGTTCTCCTACATGATCCCCTGTTTTACTGCAGGATGTTACAAGTTTACTATACGAAATTATAATTCATCGAATGACAAATAAAATCAAATCCAAATTCTATGAGACAACTTTTTTTTATTGAATACGATATCTTAGGTCCCAATTCCAAGTGAAATCACTCAAAAATACCTTTGTTAACCCATGCTAAAAAATAACAGACAATTACTAGTCGAAAATCTAGAAATTCTAGAACTAGTGAGCTAGTAAATCTATAAAATGCCTAAGTGAAAATGCAATGGGGTGATTTTTTTTATGAAATAAAATGTTTTCTTGATCTAATGCAAGTGGAACCAACTCTATTAAATCTCGTTAGAATGCTCTAAAAAATAACAAAAATTTATTGTTCTTTGCCACAAAGGAGTTCCAAAAATCTAGATTTCAGAATAAGAAAGCTAATCCAAGTAGCTCAATGATTACTATGACCTTCCAAAGATTTTCCAAGGATGAAATTATGCTTGTGATCCCACAAAATAACTTAAATCAACCATTTAAACCAATCCTACAACAAGAAATCATTAATTCTAAATGTAGAATTAGAAAGAAATAAAAACAAGAGATGCATGTGAATAAGAAGTGAAAAGGATGAAAGAAAATGATACAAAAGGGATCTGAGGCTCTTGGGATGGCCATATCCAAGGAAAATTAGAGAACTATGGAGGAGAACAAGATTTATAAGCTAAACATGACACCAATCTTCATTATTTTCATCAATACAATTACATCCCTGCAATAAAATATAATGGAGCTGCAAAAATACAAGTTCTCTCCACAATAAAAATAATAAAAATCTATCCCTAGAGGAAAATTTGACTTCGTACTTATACAAAATGATTAGGAACATTCCCCATGAATGAAGGAATATTTCCGCACCAAAATCCCTTGATTAGTGGATCTGGTTCCCAATACTAGGAACCTGCATTAAATGGCAGGGAACACATTCCTAGATTTTCTCAATCATTTGAGTTCCACAATTTGTGCCATAATTCCATAATACCTTGTTGATTTACTATTTAATAGTGATACTCCTATAGTAGGGAGAAAGTCCCTAAATTATCTCCTCAAAGTCTTCATAATCCGCCCAATATTCTCATAATATTCCACAAAAATAAATAATATTAGGCACAAATATGAAATTATTCATAAACCTTCCCAATGAATATATTAAAGTTAAAAATACATTATCTAATGCAAAAAGAGAGGTTTAATGTGCTAAAGGATGGTCATAGGCCTTAATTTATGTTTAATTTAGAGGCATGCACCTTTATTTATGTCTAATTTAGAAGCCCATCATACCCCCCTACTGAAAGTGTTGCTCATCCTCTGAGCAATTTAGTGACCTCATTGTGCCTCGTTCATGGCCCTAGTGTCCTCTCTCTTGTGCATTAAGAATCTTGGCTGTAAGTTCTACAAGGACAAGCCCAAAAACATATTTGTGCAAAGAAAAATCATTGTTTCTTGAGTCCATTAACTTGCCTTCTTCCCCTTATTCAAGATGGGTTCTTGAGTATTTTTCAATTTAGCAAGGTCTTCCACATCCTTATCAACCTTCTGCTACCTTGTTCCACCATTTGGAAACCTATGAAACCTTCAAAACGTTTTTAGATGAGAACTAGGACATCTGGTAGTAATTCTTGTCAAAACTACAAGAAACCCTTTTTGAGCATAAATGGTATTCTGAGCCTAGGACAGACCCTCAACTTGAATTCCATGCCTTTCTCGCAAATCTATAACATCTTTTAGGCCTTGGAAAAAAGCTAGAAACAGATTAGAGACCTCTTGAAAAGTCTCTTTTCATCACTGCAGTTTGAGTTCTGTTTTGATGGTGGACACCTCATTTCCTTTTGTTGCCTTATTCTTCTCTCTTGTGGCCTATATGGTTTCCTAATGGCCTTGGAGTTCTTTGTTTTGATTAGGTCTCTCTTAGGCACTACCTTCTTTTGGTTTTTAGCACAATTTGTTCATTTCTACTTTCTTGTAGTAACATTCTTCCTTCCTGTAGCAGTCATTCCTTCTTCCTTCAGAGTTTTCTAACTCTATGGGAGTGATGAGAAATGATGTAGGTTTGTGAAAATGGAGAGGATGCTCTGTTTGTTTCTTCAAGAAATTTTCAAGGTGAGATAGGGTTTTTTCTTGAAATTATGAAATGGGATGGATAGATAGTGAATATGAAGTGGATGGAGGGCTTGGAGTGTTGTGGTGACTTGGCCTTTGCAAAAATTTCTTCTTTTAACTGTTGTCCTCATTTGTTGAAATCACCACCCTTCATAATTTGACTTTTCAACATTTCATGAGTGAAGGAGTGAGCTGCAATTAACTAGTTGAAGGCAGATGAGACTGCTGACCCATCCTTAGCTTATAAAACGTCATCTTTCATGCATTGATAACAAATTTCTAACTGTAATATGCTCAAGAGACGAGGTCAACAATATTGCATACCGTTACCTACCTGATGGTTGTTGGGTTGTCTTTTTGTTGATGTGCAGGTCATGGATTCCTCTATTTCTGCTGAGATCTGGAGGAGTTTCACCGTGCCTGTAGCTATGTTTCTCCTTTTTCAATCATGGTACTAAAGGTTAGACCTAGAGCCCATTGTTACTTCCAAATAGGCTGTTGTAGCTATCCTTTTTTTTGAATGTTTGTGTCCTTTCTCTGTTGGAGGGTAAAGAGGTATTGGAATGAGTGGAAGGTGTGGCCATAGAGTGACATGGTCATGATGGGTGTTGGTTGAGATGTTGTGAAGTCAATGTCCTTTTTCTATCCCAAAAAGGGCTTGCATCATCATTTTTCCATCGGACGACCTTTCCTGTAGATTTTTAGAACTTCCTGTAGTACTACAGAAAACTCTTGTAGTAATTCAGGACAACCTCTTGTAGCAGACTTGTTTTGTCCACATCTCCCAAACACTAGAATGGATTGACCTAAAAATTTCTAAGCATGTTGCCATCATCATTATGCACCTCCCCATAAAAACAATTTGGTCAATGGATGCATAGATCTAAAAAAAAAACTAAAAATGGATGAAGGTGAGGGAGGTTGATTTCTTCGAAACCGGGCACTGAAATTTTCTAAAATGGCTTGGGCATGTTACCATTGTCCACATGCATCTCCCCATGAAACATATTTTTAAATGGATGCATGGTTTTCAAGTTATGGCCAAAATAAATTTCTGCTCTATGTATTTTTGTTTCCTGTAGTAAAACAGAGCCTTCTTGTAGTTTTTTTTAGGACAACAAGCAAAATGAATGGGAAAATTTGAA
>APFE031644440.1:43003-65503 GCA_000404065.3 Pinus taeda
TTGTGCTCCCACGTACCGTTAAGTATATATTGGGAGACCACAACAGGCTTTATCCTTTATCCTTAGGAAGCCGTGTCTGCCGCCCTATCGATCGCAATGCACTGAACACAACATTCGAGAAGATTGACTGCCATACCTTAAAAAGTATTATGCAGTTTTGCGATTGGTTTGGTAATCCCTCTATCTAGATTTCCAGATTAGTCACTTTTGTTCCTTTTCAGACTCCTTAAAAGAAAAGGTCCATCTGAGCACTTGTCACTTCAGGCTCATTAAAAATCGAAGGTGACTAGAGTCATCTTTAGCTTTTTCACGACTCTTAAAAATTGAAAAAGCAAGTTGTGTCAAAGCTTCATAAAATTAATTTAATTTGGAATAACATTTCCCCTTTTTATTTTGAGTTGATCAAGTAATCCGTAATTGTGGAAGAAATTCAAACAAAACCCCGTCGTTCGTGGAGACTAATGAATCAACCGTCTTTGACTTCGGAAACGAAACCATTTCGGGCCAAGCGATCTTGTTTAACTGGGTCAAAGTCTCGTGGTTTATTTGAAACTTGTGTTTCAACATCTTCGGAGACTCCAGTTACTCCAACTATTTCTGGTATCCCTGCCTCTACAGAAGAAGTTCCGCAGTTACAAGAGGACACTAGAATTGATCCTAGTGTAATGGTAAACACTTCTATTCCTGAACCAGCTCCCTCTAGGGCTGATTCATAAGGTGTCACCCCTCCAACATCTGTCACTGCAGAGTCTGTACCTTCTTCGGCACCAGAAATATTTTACGGACCTGACAGTCTACCTCTTCCACCTAGACTGATTGCTATAGAAGAGATTGTGGAGGATCTTCCATCCAGTACCCCATCACATTTTGGAACTAGGATCCACCTATATCCTTCTACTACAGAAGTTAGTCATTCTTCATCGCAAGTCCCCGTAGAATCTCTAGTAAATCTTTTGGATAGACTCGATATGTCTGAACAACCATCGACATCTAGGACTGTGTCATCAGACACAGTAGCAACAGAACCTCCTGCTGCTACTCTGACAATGTTCGATGGTATGCCATCTGTCCCAACTAGTTCTCGACCACTAGATGGAGTCCACTCAGGGACTATTTAGACAGTATGGTCTGTTCTTATTTGTTCATCCAGAACCTTATCTCGGATCTCTTATGTTGAGTCTCAACAAATTGATCCTTCGCAACAGTATCAATTTGGGCAGTCCAGTCTCCAAAGGCCAATTTTCCCTTTGAACACTGGATTTCCGCCATATGGGGGGCAGTATGCCTTTTAATTGTTCCCTTTGGGAGAACAACCATATGAGAGTTCACAACATAATTTGGGTCAGGCTGGAATCACATCCAGTGGTTGGGTACCAAAACTGCCTCAACAACCAAGAGTTGTATATTCTATACAACCAAATCAACCTATGTCGAATATTCCCACTCCACTGGCTATTGTGACAGTGTCGCAAGTACAAGTGTTGCATGTTGTATGTCAACCTCCAGTCTCTCAGGTCATAATACAACAGCCTCTTGTCTCTGCGACTCAATCACAACCACCGATTAGTGGATCCTTAACTGAAGCGACTCAGGCTCAAACGGGTACTATAACCCCTCATCTTGGTCAAACATTTAGTATTGGGCAACAACTAATGGTCTCACGGCCATGGCTGGTGCAATATCAACAATCGCAATTCCAACAAGCTTACCAAGGACCTGAGCAACAAAGCTTTGCAGGTAATGGGCAGCCGTATATTCAAAATGATCACCATCAATCATATCATAATGGTTATGCCCATCAACCTTATCAAAGTTATTAGCATCAAATACATTATGCTGGTATGGAAAGACCCACTGCTCAGGCGATCCCATATTATCCTGGGTATGCTTCGCCAAACCTGAATCAATAGTTGCCTTTCATTGCAACTTTAGAATTACCAGATCTGAATCGGCTAACAAATGATCCAATTGCTTACGCCCCTTGGTGGCCGACGATTCCTCATAAACTTCCGTCAGATATTCCTAAATTCAATGGAAATCCAGGTGAAGATCTGTCGAATCATGTGATGACCTTTCATTTGTGGTGTTCATCCAACACTCTCAATGATGATTCGATTAGGCTTCGCCTTTTTCAGTGAACGTTAACTGGTTCGGCAGCAAAATGGTACATCGAATTGCATAGAGCTTCATTCGATAACTTCAGTGCCCTTGCCACCACCTTTTTAGCCCATTTTCGATTACCCATAAGGTACGAAACAGGAACAGAGCTTCTTACCAATTTTAAGCAGACGAAAGCCACTCACATATCTGATCATATTCATGAGTGGCGACGTCGACGTAAAATGGTGAAGACATATGTTCCTGATTAGGTGTTAGCTGAATGTTTTATTAAGTCATTATTACCTTCTATTATAGAATATGTAACCAAGGGAGGAGTTGTCACTGAAGAGCAAGTCATTGCTCGTGCGCAATATTTAGACTTGATCTATACTCAGTCTAGCACACTCTATGACAAAATTCCTGATGCTCCTAGACCAGAGTTTTCCGTTTCTTCTCCTCCTAAATCGAATAGGGACTCTCATGTCGGTGATGGCGTGATTGGTACCTCAAGTACGCAAACTACGAAGGCCTCATCTGGTAAAGCCCTTGTAGTTTTTGGTAAAAAGGAAAAGTAAAAACTTCCTGCCTCGGAGGTTAATGTCGTGTCAACCAACAAAGGCAAAGAACTGAAGCAACCAGGGGGCAAGAAGAAAAAGAAAGGCAGAAAGAAGAAACAGGATGATTCGTCTCCTGAAAAATATTCTGAAAACCCTTTTGGGCAAGCGAAACCTAATCGGCCATGTCTCATATGCGATGAGGACCATTGGAGGAGAGATTGCCCGCATAAAGCTGAAATTAAGAAGTTCTTCAAGAGTTCAAAAACCTCAGCGGTATTGACTGATCCGTTTCCAAACCCAGAAACCAATATGTTTGCTAGCGACAATGCTCCCCCATCCCAAGTGCTTATGTTTTCCATTTCGAAACAACAAAATGATGCTTTGATATCGGCAAGGAATAAGGATTACGGGAATCCACAACTGTCGAACAACAAGGCTGCAGACCAACGTAGTAGTTCGACAACAACTTCAATTGAAGTTGTGCCACCCATCATACCTGAGCTAATGATAAAGCTTCCGAAGGGAGTAGTACACAAATCGAAATTTAATCCTCATGCTTGAGTAGCACAAAATTATAATATAGTAGAGGACCTAGCCCAATCGCCATCCGCTATGTCGATGCTTGAAGTACTACAAAATTGCCCCTCCCAAAAGCAGGGTCTATTATCAGCAATAGGTGGGATTGACCCAACGGATTCCAATCTTGTGGCCTTTAATCATAAAGGATATGACCTCAGTTACCAGCTCAACTCACTTTCCTCATTCAAGTGAAAGCCCTCAACAAAATTGTTCATCGAACAATCATTGATGAGGGGGCATCTACATGCATTATGTCAATGAGTTGCTAGAAAACTTTAGGCTCACCACTTTTGTCAAGATCATCGACGACATTAAAAGAATTCGATGAACAAGCATACACCCCGTACGGGATTTTAAGTAACTTGCAAGTTGAACTGGGAGGAAAGATAGTAGAAATTGATGTTGAAGTTATCGATGGAAACCTTGATTACAACATCCTATTGGGAAGGCCCTAGATTTATGCTATGGTTGCTGTTGTGTCAACATACTTTAGAAAGATTGCATTTCCTTTTCAAGAAAGAATTACAATTGTTGATCAACAAACCTTCCTCCCCAACAGTTCACAGGTTACGGGAAGCATCCCAATGATCCATGGAAGCTCTAAATTGCTTCAAAATATCGGAGTAGGCCTCCAAAAAGACCCTACATTGATGGGTACTTTTGCTCTACTGCCTCCGACTAATCTGGCGGAAGTAACCATGTTGGAGACCTGCAATATGATATCTTCTATATCTTAAAGATTCAGAAGATTCCCAAACATTTTGTCAAAATGGATCATCGCCAGGTATTTCCCCCAAGCCTAATAGAAATATTGTAGCAATAAATTTTCTTGGCCTGGGGTGCAAACCCAAATCAATGCTCATCGAGTGTTTGGATAGATAGGTGTAAGGAATATGTCACCTCTTCAAATCCTTGGTCATGGTACATTCTACAGACGAAGGAATCATTCAATCAATGATGATAGGAGAGGCACCATGAGAAGATTACCACCATCATTCCCATCTTCCGAATTACCACGGAGATTATTCCAACGACCTTAATCATCTTTCAGTTTTTTATTTTCTATCAAATACTATAAATACGGTGGATTCCGAGGACAGTTCCTATCCTGTGTCAACCTCATTAAAAAATGAAACAACTCCCTTTCCAAATTGAGTCTTTGATTACGGTCTCGTAAAATCCAAGTCGAGTCTTTCAAAGATCTCAAAGGTAAACCTTCATTCCAACCACCGCATTGAATGCAATGAAGCTTGGGGGGCATGCACCTCGATTTGTGTCATTATGCTGGGGGCATGTGAACTTATAACAAGCATAGTTTTTCGTTTTAAGCTTGTGTAAACATGAAACTGAACACGAGGAGTTTTACACGAAGTTAAAGCTCGTTAAAAAATAAACCTAGCAATGAGAAAATGTTCCCCCAGAGTTCAAGCTCATTAAAAAATGAACCCACCTTTGGTAAATAACCATTGCGATCG
Organism: Pinus taeda; assembly: GCA_000404065.3. Taxonomy (NCBI): domain Eukaryota; kingdom Viridiplantae; phylum Streptophyta; class Pinopsida; order Pinales; family Pinaceae; genus Pinus; species Pinus taeda. The sequence continues at coordinate 47,715 of APFE031644440.1, forward strand.
CATAATTATCAGCTTTTGCACCTTGGTCATGTTCTTACCATCACCTCCACTCTTTTTTAGCCGATCATATGCCTCCATTTGATTGTTTATCCCTTTTGAAGAACAACTGCAACAAGTGATTCTATTGGCCACCTTCTTTACACTACCGTGATTGAAAATTTCCAAACCTTACCTGGAACCAGCTGCTATCTGAAAACATCACTCGTTCCTCAGAAAATGAGTCTCCTTTAAGATCTTTTCATCTGACTCGTAAAATATGAAAATATTGCCGAGAAATTGGCCTCTCCAGCTCATTAAAGTGATTGAAAGTGCCATCCCTCCTCTATATTTTAATCCTTTCAGACCTGAGGGATCATTACACAAAAATATCGAGTGCTTGTCTTGTTCGGCTCGTTAAAACTATTGAAAAGTCATCCCTTTCGTATTATTTTATACTTTTTCGGACTTAAGGGATTACATTACAAAAAAGGAATACTTGAGTTGCCTTTCCGTCTCTTTTCAGACTCTCTAAAATTGAAAAGGACCGAGTTATCTTTGTCATTAAACTCATTAAAACAATAGCGACAAACTTGTCCATGTAGACAAGAACGAGTTTCACTGTCGCTAGGCTCGCTAAAACATAGCAACAGGTTTGCCTGAAGGGCAAATTATAGAACAAGAATATGTTATCCTCCTCAAGCTTGACAAAAATAAAGAGGTACTGGTCAGCAATGACTGGGGAAAAATTGGGAAGAAAAACTTGAAGAAACTCTATTGGTTGCAGGTCACTCTTGAACATGACACTTTCACTCCATCACCATGATTGAGTCGGGTTATGTTATTCCGTTCACCAGTCATATCACCATTGGTCCTCCGTACCATCCTTTTTTGGGGTTAATGCTACCAATCCATTTCAGTGTCGTTGATATGTTCAAGAGAAGTCACTCAGAGAATTCACCAACCCAGCTTAATCTCATCCACTGCAATATCTCCACGCTTCATTCTTTCATGACCGCCACCCTAAACCTTGTATCATCGGATCATTTCCACCTCCACAAAATCATTTGCTCCATTCCGTGTCGTAGATGTGGGATTCATGAAGGCCCTCCTACGATGGGTCACTTCTTGTCGACATTAGCTCATTATCCAAGAAGTCGACTTAGGAACAACCCTTTCAGTACCTTGAAGCTTGCATGCCTCAATGGCAAGTTTCTCACTTTCGGCGATAGGTTTTCATCAATGGCCTTCGACTGAAAGATTTTGTGTGGTGTTCAACATCGACTCATGTATTCACACCACGTGAATTGTATTGTATTAACTTGAGGGTCATTATCATTATCGGTGACTCCTCTCACGCCTGTTAACAACTTACATCATTGGCTGGTAATCAGGCGATGTCTTTCCATGTTCGACATCAGAACATCCTTTCACGTGGATCGACTTACACTTCGGGCGAAGACTGAATGAGTTTGAAGACCCCAGATCTAGTTTCATCCATTCGGGCTGTGATATATTTAGGAAAATAAAGACATCAAATGTACATCATAGCTGCACAGATAATCATCCAAGCCAAAGGATGATGGCTCTACCAAAATCATAAGTCTGTCACACAGACGGTTGTCTGTCATATGTACATGAAAATGAATTTATAAAGCTGAGCATGGGAATGCCTGCCTTAGCTAGATCATGAAAATATTATGAAGATAATGTATTATATTGTATCTTATTACAGGTCACCTTACAGTTCTAAAAACCTCGGATCCTCATGATAAAGCATTTCACCCGACATTAGAAGATGTACGACCTCATGCTTTAGGGGGCAACTGTTATAGACATATTTGGGCACTGCAACTCCAATCAAATATGTCCATAAACCAAGGGCTTCTAAGCCCCTAAAGGTGTTGTTTCATACCCTAAAGGAACAAGGTTAGCTAATTACATCATCCCCCAGAAGTTCTCCCTGAAAAACTACTCAGAACTGCTCAAAACTAGACCATACAAACTGCTCAGTGCTAAGGGTGTGATGCATCTCACCTGCTACATGCAAAAAGTGCGATGCATACTGAAAATTCCTTCTATAAGGTGCGATGAGCAAGAGTAGAAAAATGGTAGAGGCAGTTTGCTAGGTGGAAACCCAGAGAATATTCTAGAAACTGCCCATTTGACACTTGCCTCTCTGAATTTATGCAGGGATGAGTAAGAGATCATGAAATATCCAAGTGGAACCTAGAACTATCAGAGAAATGACACTATTCAAAATCCCAGAAGCTGACTCACCCACCTACAAATATCTATATATGGATCCCTCATCCTAGAGATCCAGTGGCTGGAATTTTGTATTTTGTAAGGAAGTGTTGTTGGTTTCTCTGTGCAACATTATATTGTTGGGTGACCTAGCTTTTCATGAGGTGAAGAGGGCTTTCATGCTGGGAGGATGGCACTGGGTCAGACTAATGGGTTGTAATCCTCTCTTCTACTACTTCTATCAATAAAGCTATTTGAGTTTTCCTCCATATTCTTGTATATCTCTAAATCTTGTATTGATATATGAATTTGTGTGGTTAATATACATCTGATCCTATATTTTTTATGGTTATAGATCTCTATGCTTTGATGGTATTATGCTGCTTTGACCCTACAAGTTCTCTTTAAAGCGGGACAAGTAAGGAAGAAGTGGTGAAGCTCTGTCAAAGGAGGGAGGAAACAAGCAAGGCGCCAAGCGAAAGACTGAGGTTGGTACTCTCTGCTTCTCTCTCATCTATCTCTCATAAGGGAAAACACAAGTAACTTTAGTTTGTTCGTTTCTAAGATAGCTACCCATCTTAGTGGGACTAGCAGCTCTGAATGGACACTAGTTTTCCCGATAACACTTGCTATAGATTTATTAATCCTAGACATAACAGGATCTCTTGGATTTTTCCCATTTCTTGCCTTTCCTCTTGAAATGTGTATGCATAAATCACAAATATCTCCAAATGATAACTAGGAAATATCTCCTTTACCCATCAGGTTGAGAAGGTCTAACCACTTATCTATGATAGATTTTAGTAAAAGAGCTTTCTAAGTTTCTTCATCTAGATTATGCATTTTAGCCCTTTTTACATTATAAGAAAATATTTCAATGAAATATTCAATATTTTCATATTCTTTTTAAATCATTTTAAAGACTTCATCTTTAAGATTATGAGGCATACAATAATCCTTGTATTTTTCTATGAATGCAATTTTCATTTCTTCCCGTGTTCTTATAGAATGTACTCATAAGCCCATAAACCATTTTAATTTTGCATCCTTAAGAGTGGTTGGAAATAATTTCAACTTTTGAGTATCAAGCAAGTAGTCATAAGATCTACACAAAACTTCAAACTCAAAGAGAAATGTTTCAGGGTCCTCATTTCTTAATCCATGAAAATTAGGAGGGATGGAGGGTGAGATATTTTTCATTGTTGTTGTGGTATCTTCATTGAGGATGGGAAATCCAAAATATTTTGGACCTCCTCTATGACCTCATCTTCCTCTTGCTCCACCTCTTCCACCTCCTCTATTTCTTCCTCTTCCACCTCCAATCCTAGGTTGCTCACCATTTAAATTATGTACTTTCCCTTCCCCATATCTTGCCATTGTAGATTCTTCAGAACTAATGTAAGGTTCCAAAATTGGATTTTCTAGTTCCTCCTCTAACTCTTATGGTTCTTCTATAAATGGAATGTTAAAATAGGTTTCTTCTTCTTCCTCTTTATTAGGGATTTCTAGTTCTTGTCCTAGAAGATGTTCTCTAGTTGAAGATAGAAAAAATACTCCTTTAGTTGGGGATGTAGGATCTTCTTCTTCTATTACAGTTTCAGTTGAAGAAGTTGGTGAATCCTTAAGTTGGATTTCATATCTAATTACCTCAGGAAGTCTATGTCTGCATGCAATTGATGGAATATGAGTTTGGGTGGATGGTGTGGCATTACGAGGCTGTGGTGGGGTGAGTGATGGTGTTGGAATCAAGCTCCTACCTCTACCTACAAATCTACCTCTAGAATATCTCTCCCTATGCATATAATTTTTTTTAATTATTTTTTTTTAATGAAAAGAAAAAGAAAAAGACTCCTATATACACTTCCCCGACCATGGCTCCAAAATGTTTGGTAATTTAATTGATGTTAAATTACTTACGTGAATTATCAACTAGGGCTAGTAAACATATGAAATGTATGTGCATTGTATGTGCATTGTAGGGCTAGTCTTTGTCACCCACACAATTCCTAAGTTAATTTGAGATATCAAAATGCACATGTTTATCTATAGCTATGTAAGTAAATAAATCACTCATAAAAATGGAATCAATTATATTTCTATTGCTTAAAATAAAGATTACACTATTCTTGAAATAAACTTCACACTTGCTTAACACTTAAAAATAAAATCACTATCACACCTTTCTTGAAATAAAGAAACACACACACACACACACACACTTGCTTTAAAATGAAATCACTCTTGCTTGTAAATAAAATCACACTTGCAATAAAATCACACTATAAATAAATCTACTTTAAAAGATTAACTCCGCAAATGAAATTCCTATTGATATCACTGTAATGTAAAGCTATGCTTCTAAACTATGTTAACTTAGACTCTGTCCATGCGTACTAGAAATCTCGCTTCACTTCAACAATAAAATAATTAGATAAACATGCTATAAAAAAAATCTTAAACTTAGATCTAAAAATTAAAACTTAATTGATCAAATGAACTAACAAAAATCCTATAGGAAATACAGAATGCAATACTTACTACAAATAAAAGAAAAAATAAATATCTTGAGGGGGCCCTCCTACAACAAGAAGGTATTAGTATGATTCTTTCGTGAGATGATTAACCATTCATTGGAATCACACAACAGAAAAATAAAATGAAGTAGAGTTTGTATATAAAAACAATGTTTACAAATAGAATTCAAGTCTATGTTTGCTATGCCGAGAGGCATAGTTATAAAACTCCTTGCATTAAATGTTTCAGAGCATTACACCTTATGCTAATCAACATTAGATAAATTAACTTTGAAAAATAAGATAGTGGGATCTTCTCATGATTGGCTATCAACACAACAAATCATGAGGCTAAGAATCTACATTTCGCTCGCTTGATTTCACCTTGTACGGTGGTTGACTTTTCCTTTGATTGAGTTGCTAGGGTGTCTTCTTTATCAATCCAGACTCTAAAAGTAGGAATAAATTGTTGTCCCTGCTAATTTCCAACTACCCATATGCCCTTTTCTTCAGCTAAAGCTTCGCAACCCATCAAACCTTGGATTTAGTTGCAAAAACATACATCAGTTGCAAAATCGTTGTAATTTAGTAGCTCAAGTAAATATTGAGTTAAATAATGAAGAAAATGATATTTATGAAATAGAAGATGATTATATACTTGTTATGCTATCAAATTTGTAAACTAATACCCAAATTGGAGTTATGAAGATAAAATAGGGAGGATTGGAGTAAAAAAGAGTTGTCAAAAAGAAGAATTTTTAGGGTTCAACAATCAGCGGTATGGATGTTGATGTCATCCATACGACTGATGACATCAGTTGGGTGACATGGTGGTATAGTTGGTAGGGAGTTGATTGGGGGATGAAACATGGTAGGTGACATCATCATGACATCAACAAACCAGTCAGTGGTACGAGCCAATCAAGTTGTGCCACATAGCACCTAATCAACGACCTGTTGATGGGCCTCTAAATTAGACATAAATTAAGGCCCATGCCTCTGAATTAAACATAGAATAAGGCCCATATGACTATTCTTCAACACATTAAAGCTCTCTTTTTGCATTATATAATGTATTTTTAACTTTAATATATTCATTAGGAAGGTTTATGAATAATTGCGTATTTGTGCCTAATATTATTTGTTTTTGTAGAATATTATGAGAATATTGGACAGATTATCAAGATTTGAAGGAGGAGATAATTTAGGGACTTTCTCCCTATTAAATAATAAATCAATAAGATATTATGGAATTATGGCACAGATTGTGGAACTCCAATGATTGAGAAAATCTAGGAATGTGTTCAGTGCCATTTAATGCAGATTCCTAGTATTGGGAACCAAATCCACTAATCAAGGGATTTTGGTGGAGAAAACTTCCTCCTTTCATGGGGAATGCTTCCTAATCATTTTGTATAAGTACCAAGTAAAATTTTCCTCTAGGGGGAGATTTTTATTAATCTTCTTGTGGAGATAACTCGTATTTTTGCAGCTTCATTGTATTTTCTTGTAGGGATGTAATTGTATTGATGAAAATAATGAAGATTGGTGTCATGTTCAGCTTCTAAATCTTGTTCTCCTCCATGGGACTATGATTTTCCTTGGGCTTGGCCATCCTAGGAGCCTCATATCCCTTTTGTATCATTTGTTTTTATTCTTTTCACTTCTTGTTTTTGTTTCTTTCTATTTCTCCATTTAGTATTAATGATTTCTTGTTATAGGATTGGGTTAAATAGTTGATGTAGGTTATTTTTCAAGATAAAAATAATAATTTCATCCTTGGAAAATATTTGGAAGGTCATAGTAATCATTGAGCTACTTGGATTAGTCTTCTTATTCCCAAATCTAGATTTCTGGAACTCCTTTGTGGCAAATAGCAGTAAATTTCTGCTATTTTTTAGAGCATGCTAATGAGCTTCAATCAAGTTGGTTCCACTTTCATTAGATCACAAAAACATTATATTTAATAAAAAATTACCTTATTTCATTTTCACTTGATTAGGTTAAGCATTTTATAGATTTACTATTTCGCTAGTTCTCGAATTTCATGAGTTTAGGGACTAATTCAATAAGATCATGGAGTGATATGAAAAACATATTTCTAGAAAAATGTAAAGATCAGGATTTTAAAGAAGAAATTTTAGAATGAATCAAAAGGAAGATGAGAGCCTTGATGATCTAATAGAGAGGTTCATGTATAACGTTAAGGGGAAAATACTACATCATTTAGGATCTGGCACACTAAAAAACCTCTTAGAACAATTAGGGATGAGTGGATTGATCTCTTTGATCTCATCAGTGGAGGTGATGCATACCAACTATCATTTGTAGAAATTTGTGAAACATGCAAACACATATCAAGAGGAAGAGATCAAGATTGGTAAGTCATGCTAAACTTGAAAATTTGCTTGATAACTTTAAAACATAAATTCTTAGCAATCTAAGTAAACAAGTAGAAATGTTAAGAATTCAAAATGAGAAAAAACAAGATGCTGATATTTTGTGTCATCGATGCAGAATCACATGGTGTTAAATATTGCCCCTCATTACCAAGGTTGAAGGAAGTTTACCAAGAGGACAATGGAGCAAGTTAATTGCCAATGAAACTATGTTATGTAGCTCCAAGAGGACCATGGCAGTGTATTCAACTTGATGTAATGCAAGAACCTAATTCACAATTTCAATCTTATGTGCATCCATCTCAAAGTAATTGGAACACACCCTTTCCTTGGAAACATTGGCCATCTCAACCCCAAAACCAATCTTGGGAACAAGGTTGACAAGGAACTTATGGGATTCATCCATAATATCCTGAATATTTTCCTCAATATCCTCCATACCGAACTCCATGTAATCCATTCCATCCACCTCCACAACAACCATAACCCCAACCACATCCATCTCAAATATCCACTCCCACTCAACTACCTGTACCACCATTTCCTAATCCACACATTGAAGTAGCTCAACCCACTTACAATGTTGAGGTACAACACTTCCAAACATCTCCTCTTAAGCTAAATGGTATTCACCATAGCACAGGAAGAGTATTGCAAAAAAGAGATTCTCTTGATATCGTTGAAGTACTACATCTAGAAGTAGAAGATTCAAATGAGAATACTAAAGGATCATGGGCTGCATTTGATGAAGAGCAAACAACAAAATTAGAGATCGAGAGATCTCCCTCATGGTTACCATCAAATATTCCATGTATTCAAAAGAACAATCAACAAAAAGGGGAAGATTTGAATTTCATGGAGGAAAAAGACATCCAAGATGATCCAAATCAACAAGAAAACCAAGGGCATAAAAGTTATATTGAGGTTTGGTTCCAGAAAATCAACAAGGTGTAGTAATACTCTCTTCTTCAATCATGCTTAATATCATCAAAGTCAAAGCATTTGATCACTCAAATTCAGGTACATGTCAAAGCATTTGATCATTCAAATTCTGGTACATGTCAAAGCATACATTTCAATCCTACACATCAATTTTTCTATCATCTTGATGTGCACATGGCTCCATTGGAAGTATTATTATACTTGAAAGTGATTTTGTTTTTCAAGTAGGGTAGGGTAGAAAAAAAAATGAAAAATAAGAGAAAAAAATATCAAGTGAAAACATCCTTTGAGGCACCTCAGATTGTCTCATTGATTGAAAAATTCCATCAGGCAGTCAATGGGTTGGGAAAAAGAAAAAAAGAGAAAAAAGAAAAGATCCTAGGTGAAAACCTCCTTTGAAGCACCTATGCAGACCTACTAGTTGAAAACCTCATTGAAGCGTCTAGTAGGCCTAGAAGAAAAAAAAAGGAAAAAAATAAAAAAAATCTTTGCTCCATGTATCTTTTTGATGAATTCATGTACTCACGAACATCTGCAAGCAGCAAAAACAAGTTGGTACCAAAAGAAAAGAATTAGTCAAGCCTAGTCAAAAGAAGTCAAATTTTGACTTTCTCTTCCTTTGATCAAATTCTCCAACAAGGCCAAGGCCATGCCAATCCATCATCCTCATCTATTTCCACCATCCACCCATCATTCTCAAGCTTTTCCCATTCAGTTTTCTTGATATCCTAAAAAACTACAGGAATGCTCTGTTTTACTACAGGAAACAAAAATACATAAAGCATAAATTTAGTTGTGCCATAACTTGAAAACCATCCATCCATTTGCCAATCGGTTTCAGGGGGAGATGCATATGGATGATGGTAACATGTTCAAGCAATTTCAACAAATTCCAATGCACAATTTTCGAGAAATTGGCTTCCATCACGTACAATAATTTTTGAATTTTCTCCATATTCATGCATCCATTTAGAACTTGGTTTCATGGGGAGATGCACATGGATGATGGTAACATGCCCGAGAAATTTTAGCCCATTCCATTCAACGATTTTTAAGAAATCGACCTTCATCACCTTTAGCCATTATTATTTTTTCTTGAGATTCGTGCATACTTTGGCCAAATTTTTTTTATGGGGAGGTCCAAATGATGAGGGAAACATGCTCAAAAAGTTTCAGGTCAATCCATTCTACTATTTGGGAGATATGGGTAAAATAAGTATGTTGCAAGAGGTTGTCCTAAATTACTATAGGGTCTCTACAGGAAGGCCGAGAAGAAGCTACAAGAGACAATATGATGGAGAAATGGGTCAAAAGGTCGTATTATTTAGGGAAGGTTGATATAGGTCCCCCAACACCACTTTTATCACTCATCCACTCCACCTAACCAAAATCCATCTTCAAATTCCACTCTGTCTTACATGAAGCACAACAACATCAACTCAGTAGCAACATGCATGTCTCTCCACCAACCATCAGGTAGGTACAGGTATGCAATATTCTTGACCTCTTCTCTTGAGCATATTATAGTTAGAAATTTGTTGTCAATTGATGAGACATGAGGTTTTATATGCTAAGGATGGCTCAATAGTCTCAACAGTCTTCAACTAGTTAATTTCAACTCACTCCTTCAGTCATGTAATGTTGAATAATCAAATTATGAAGGGTGACGATTTCAAGGAATGAGGACATGAGTTAAAAGAAGAAATTTTTGCAAATGCTAAGTCACCACAACACTCCAAGCCCTCCATCCAATTCATATTCACTATCTATCCATCATTCATCCATCCCATTTCATAATTTCAAGAACAAACCCTACACTCTGTCTCACCCTGAAAATTTCTTGAAAAAAACAAATAGAGCATCCTCTCCATTTTCACAAACCTACATCATTTCTCATCACTCCCATACGGTTAGAAGACTCTAAAGGAAGAAGGAATGACTGCTACATGAAGGAAGAATGTTGCTACAAGAAGGAAGAAAGTAACAAATTGTGCTAAAAAAAGGCAGTGCCTAAGAGAGACCTAATCAAAACAGAAAACTCCAAGGCCATTAGACAATCATCTAGGCCAAAAACAAAAGAAGAAGGCAAGCTAATGGCCTCTCTTTTATTTGCAAAAATATGTTTTTGGGCTTATCCTTGCAGAACTTACAACCAAGATTCTTAATGCACAAGAGAGAGGCCACTAGGGCCATGAATGAGGCACAATGAGGTCACTAAGTTGCTCAGAGGATGAGCAACACTTTCAGCAAGGGGGTATGATGGGCCTCTAAATTAGACATAAATTAAGGCCCATGCCTCTGAATTAAACATAAATTAAGGCCCATCTGACTATTCTTCAGCACATTAAAGCTCTCTTTTTGCATTATATAATGTATTTTTAACTTTAATGTATTCATTAGGAAGGTTTATGAATAATTTCATATTTGTGCCTAATATTATTTATTTTCTGGAAGGAGCTCGGATTTTCCACAGTGTTCATATTTTAAGGTCGACGTTTCGAGTCTGAACCTAGACTCATCATCAGGACAATTTTGTCCTGATGATGAGTCTAGGTTCAGACTCGAAACGTCGACCTTAAAATATGAACACTGTGGAAAATCCGAGGTCCTTCCAGAAACCACACCACAGTAATCTGCAATCCAAAATTATTTATTTTTGTAGAATATTATGAGAATATTGGACAAATTATGAAGATTTGAAGGAGGAGATAATTTAGGGACTTTCTCCCTATTAAATAATAAATCAATAAGATATTATGGAATTATGGCACAGATTGTGGAACTCCAATGATTGAGAAAATCTAGGAATGTGTTCCATGCCATTTAACACAGATTCCTATTATTGGGAACCGGATCCACTAATCAAGGGATTTTGGTGGAGAAAACTTCCTCCTTTCATGGGGAATGATTCCTAATCATTTTGTATAAGTACCAAGTAAAATTTTCCTCTAGGGGGAGATTTTTATTAGTTTTCTTGTGGAGATAACTTGTATTTTTGTAGCTTCTAAATCTTCCATAGGACTATGATTTTCCTTGGGCTTGTTCATCCCAGGAGCCTCATATCCCTTTTGTATCATTTGTTCTTATTCTTTTCACTTGTTATTCACATGCATCTATTGTTTTTGTTTCTTTCTATTTCTGCATTTAGTATTAATGATTTCTTGTTGTAGGATTGGGTTAAATGATTGATGTAAGTTCTTTTGTAGTATCACAAGCATTATTTCATCCTTGGAAAATATTTGGAAGGTCATAGTAATCATTGAGCTACTTGGATTAGTCTTCTTATTCCTAAATCTAGATTTCTGGAACTCCTTTGTGGCAAATAGCAACAAATTTCTGCTTATTTTTAGAGCATGATAAAGAGCTTCAATCAAGTTGGTTCCACTTGCATTAGATCAAAAAAACATTCTATTTAATAACAAAATTTATCCCATTGCATTTACACTTGATTAGGTTAGAAATTTGATAGATTTACTAGCTCACTAGTTCTCGAATTTTTTATTTTTAGACTAGTAATTTTCCATTATTTAATAAATATTTTCCAATGTATAGATGAATTTGTGGATAGATGTAGAAAATAATGTGTGTTGTTGTAGGAGTTTCTACATTGTAGGGAGACCTCATCTCATTTGCCTCATCCAAGCCTCATCCACCCATGTCGTCAAAATCCACTAAAATCTCAATTTGAATTCTCGTTTTATAAGCAAGAATTGCCATTTCCATTGAGAAAATCTACCCATCTTGAATCCCTTGCTTGAGTTCTGGGTAGTTTCCACCACCTCCATGTCTTATTTTTGCATTATCCACCTTTACCAAGCTCCATTCCACCTTCTAGACCACTTCATAAGCTTTCGGCCTGTTTTTTGTAGTAAAACGGTGGATCCTGTAGACATCCTGTAGGCACTAGTAGATCCTGTAGGAAATCTTATAGTGGCATGTTTTGAGCCAGAATTGAGAAAAATAATAATTTAAGTTAGGCTTAGGCCTCTACTTGACCTCCAAGCCATCAAAACCATTGTACCCCTCTCCGTCCACACCTGTGTACCCCTCTTCTCACTGATGTGCCAAGTGAAAGTTATGACAACTTTCCCAAATCTTATTGATTTTGGCATTTTCCTAGTAGAAAATTTTATAAAACACCACATGTTCAACTATTTATATCTAATTCTAAAATATTTACCAAAGTAACTTCAGTATGTCTCCTGAGATCTAAGAAAATTTCATAGTGTGAAGTGTTGATCTAGATATTTTACCTCAAGGATGCATATAGAATTGTATTTAAAATAACATGTAACCATATGATGCATACACATAAAAGAAGTAGAAATAAAATGCAACAATGGGAAACAAAGGCACAAAAACGAGTTGATAATGGATTTCACCCAGTGTGGTTTACGTCTTTAGGCCCTGATCAATGTGGGGAGGCTTCTTTCATAAATCTTCATTTAAATCAAATTACATGCAAGTACAAAGACACCTTATACTTCCACTGTCGGGGAAGTCCTAAAAATGCAGACCTCTGCTGAAGAAACAAACTGTATGGCGGAATTCCAGGAAAAAAATCGTGAAAAATGACTATAAACTTGACCCTATTCTGTGTTGGTGACCTCTGGGGCTCTAGGGAATCTTTTAGATTCCTTACAAGATTCTCTATGAATATTCCAAAGATTTCAAAGAACCTTTCTCGAAAAACGTGCCTTGGCAGGGCACAGTTCTAGTTGTGTTGGGTTCTGTAGATTATGATTCTGTCTCTGTTAGGTTACGACTCTCCTCCCCCGACGCAAATGAATGACCCCTATATATATAATTTAGTGGGCAGATAATGAATGACCCCTATTGTTACTCCTGTCGTTTACTCTCTTAAGGTAGCCAAATGCCTCGTCATTTAATTAGTGATGTGCATGAATGGATTAACGAGATTCCCACTGTCCCTATCTACTATCTAACGAAACCACAGCCAAGGGAACGGGCTTGGCAGAATCAGCGGGGAAAGAAGACCCTGTTGAGCTTGACTCTAGTCCGACTTTGTGACATGACTAGAGAGGTGTAGAATAAGTGGGAGCTGTTTTCGGCGCAAGTGAAATACCACTACTTTTAACGTTATTTTACTTATTATGTGGGGTGGAGATGGGGCACTGCCCCTGTTTTTGGCCTTAAGGCACGTTTCGGTGGGTCGATCCAGGCGGAAGACATTGTCAGGTGGGGATTTTGGCTGGGGCATCACATCTGTTAAGAGATAACGCAGGTGTCCTAAGATGAGCTCAACAAGAACAGAAATCTCGTGTGGAACAAAAGGGTAAAAGCTCATTTGATTTTGATTTTCAGTACGAATACAAACTGTGAAAGCGTGGCCTATCTATCCTTTAGATTTTTGGAATTTGAAGCTAGAGGTGTCAGAAAAGTTACCACAAGGATAACTGGCTTGTGGCAGCCAAGTGTTCATAGCGACGTTGCTTTTTGATCCTTCAATGTTGGCTCTTCCTATCATTGTGAAGCAGAATTCACCAAGTTGGATTGTTCACCCACCAATAGGGAACGTGAGCTGGGTTTAGACCGTCATGAGACAGGTTAGTTTTACCCTACTGATGAACCACACCGCAATAGTAATTCAACTTAGTATGAGAGGAACCGTTGATTCACACAATTGGTCATCGCGCTTGGTTGAAAAGCCGGTGGCATGAAGCTATTGTGTGTCGGATTATGACTAAACGCCTCTAAGTCAGAATCCATGCTAGAAGCGGTGCATGTCACTCTTCGACTTTTTCTTGACCCGCAGTAGGGGCGTCGCTTTGTCGCCCCCAGGGGCCCGTGTCATTTGCAAACCGTGACCGTGAAGCATCTCAGTCGGGGCAGCTTTGAATTTCAATTCCAAACGGTCGTTGAGAAGAATCCTTTGCAGATGACTTAAATATGCGACGGGGTATTGTAAGTGGCAGAGTGGCCTTGCTACCACGGTCCACTAAGATTCAGCCCTTGGTCGCCTCGATTCAGAGCTTCACTCTTGTCACAAACAAATTCGTGCAACCCTCCCGCTCTTGCACCTTTGCCTCTTCCTCCAGACGACAATTTTTTATTGCTTGGGAGCGGGAAATTTGGGGTTTCCATTCCATGACGGGAAAGGCGTCGAAGCCCGGGAAAATTGGGGTTTCCATGTCGTGCCACGGTGCCCAAAATTTTTGGGTTTCCATCTCGCGCCCCGACGCCCAAAATTTTGGGGTTTCCATGTCGCGCCCCGGTGCCTAAAATTTGGGGCTTTCATGTCGCGCCAGAAATTTGGGGTTTCCACCCGACGCCTAAAATCTGGGGCTTCCATGTCGTGCCAGAAATTTGGGTTTTCCATGTCGCGCCTAAAATTTGGGGGTTCCACCCGGCGCACAAAAAAAAAAAAAAAAATGGGGTTTCCATGTCGCGCCTAAAATTTGGTGGTTCCACCCGGCGTAAAAAAAAAATTGGGGTTTCCATGTCGCACCTAAAATTTGGGGGTTCCACCCGGCACAAAAAAAATTTGGGGTTTCCATGTCGCACCTAAAATTTGGGGTTTTACCTAGCGCTAAAAAGATTTATGGTTTCCATGTCACGCCTAAAATTTGGGGCTTCCGCTCGGCGCTAAAAATTTTAGGGTTTCCAAGTCACGCCCCGACGCCCAAGCTTGGGGAAACTTGGGGTTTCCATGTCACGGCTAAAATTTGGGGCTTCCGTCCAACGCAAAAAATTTTGGTGTTTCCAAGTTGCGCCCCGACGCCTAAGCCTGGGGAAACTTGGGGTTTCCATGTCGCGCCATGACCAAAACTGGCGGCTCCCAAGCCTGCGGAAACTTGGGGTTTCCAAGTCGCGCCTTGATGCCCAAGCCTGCGGAAACTTGGGGTTTCCATGTCGCGCCACGACCGAAACTGGCGGTGCCCAAGCTTGCGGGGACTCGGGGTTTCCATGTCACGCCCTGGCGCCCAAGCCTAGGAAACTTGGGGTTTCCATGTCCCACGCTTGATGGAACCACGGGTTTCCGCATTTTACGGCACGATGGAAATGTGGGGTTTTCAACAATTCCCCAATGCGGGGAACTTGGGGTTTCCATGATGATGCAAACCAGCTCGCAAGTCTTGGGAACTTGGGGTGTTTCGAAATCGCTGCCCAAGTCTGGGGAACTCGTGGTTTCCATGTCGCGACACACCCTGAATCGCTTGAGAGTCTGTGGAACTTCAGATTTCCATGTCGTGGGGCCACGAAAAGCCGCCAAAGTCCGAGGAACTCAGGGTGTCCATTTTGTGGCGTGATGGAAACTGCTACCCAAGTCAGTGGACACACACGGGGTTTCCATTTCACGTCACAGCAAAAATTGCTACCCAAGTCTGGGGAACACGGTGTAAGGACCTGCGGTTCGATTTCTTCTCGTCGGTGTGAAGTGCGAACTCTACGACCGAAATGTGCGAAGGGACATAAGTATAATGCGCATTAGAGGTGGAGCGATGGTTGGTTTATAGCATGGGAGCATTTGGCATAACCCACAGGCCGACTTACATGTGGGGCAACTTGAACGAAGGATTGTTGGCCGACCAACAATAGGATGGCAAGTTTGCGATGTGTAAGGGCATTTTGGCACGCGGTTGTCAAGTCAGCCTGGGCAGTGACTCGCCCAACCGATCGTATAAATATGGCAAGGCGTTGGAGCACTTGGCATTCATTCGAAGATGGACGTTCAAACATGAGCATTCGGTGATCAAGAAAAAAATGCGAAGTAGTGGAGCAGGTCGGAAAAGAGGCGCGGGCATATATGCACCTCGCTCTTGGGCAAGCACACACGATACGCACAGGTTTCGGTTATCGGGTGAGGCCGCGGGTAAGGAAGGCACTCACCGTTCGGTGTGACACGGGTGTCTCAGGTGACTCGGGTAGGTCGCCCGCCCGTCGTGGAAGAAGAAATGTGGAGGTGTCTCCGGTGACTCGGGTGAGGTCACCCACCCGTCATGCAGCGGTAAACGAGGTTTGGTTGAGGAGTGCGGTTGGCAGCTCGTGTGAGGTCACGCCTGCCCAGCTTAGGCAAGGAACTCGGTTGGCACACAGAGGTGTTGCCTATTTGTAAAATTGGCTAAGTATGAAACTTGGTGTTTCCCAAGTATACTTGTAAAGCCTTGTAAACATTGTAAAGTTGAATAATATATTGTGTTCGGGCGGACTCATTGTTCAGGGAGTTTCCCCTCCCTTTATACTATGCAATTGTGTTCTTCATGTATAATTTCTGATGATAATGAATGTGTATGGGTGTTCATTGGTATAAAGGAAACATAATAATACTTGGTTTCGAAAAGCAAACTAAGTAGACTAATGGTTAGGCGTAGTCCATGAATGTAAGTATTGGTGAAAAGAAGGTGTTCGGCGGTGCCACACCTCGCCAAGTACAGTTGAAAGACTACCGTAGGCCTGGAGGCGTGACACGCGGGGTTCCCATGTCGCTCGCATCGTGGCTAAAACTACCGCCCAAGTCTGGGGAGCTTCAGGTTTCCATGTCATCACACGACACGAAACGACCACCCAAGTTTGGGGAGGTTCAGGTTTCCATGTCATCGCGTGACAGGGAACGACTGCCCAAGTCTACCGAACACGAGGCTTTCCATTCCGTGGCATGATGGAAACCGCGACCTCGGGGTCTTCCATGTCTCGCCACGACAGAAACCGCGACCTCGGGGTCTTCCATGTCTCGCCACGACAGAAACCGCGACCTCGGTGCTTGGATGATTGTCTGTGCAGCTATGTCTTTATTTTCCTGAATATATCACAGCCCGAATGGATGAAACTAGATCCGGGGTCTTCAAACTCATTCAATCTTCGCCTGAAGTACAATTCGATCCATGTGAAAAGATGTTTTGGTGTTGAACATGGAAAGACATCACCTGATTACCAGCCAATGATGTAAGCTATTAACAGGCGCGAGAGGAATCACCGATAATGATAATGACCCTCAAGGTACTATAGTGAAATTTGCGTGGTGTGAATACATGAGTCAATGTCGAATGTCACTCAAAATCTTTCGGTTGAAGGCCATTGATGTAAACCTATCGCCGGAAGTGAGAAACTTGCCATTGAGGCATGCAAGCTTCAAAGTACTGAAAGGGTTGTTCCTAAGTCAACTTCTTGGATAATGAGCTGATGTCGACAAGAAGTGACCCGTTGTAGGAGGGCCTTAATGAATCCCACATCTATGACACGAAACGGAGAAAATGATCTTGTGGAGGTGAAAACGATTTGATGATACAAGGTTCAGGGTGGCAGTCCTTGTTGTGTAAGTAAATCCCCTCTGCGGACAGAGGCGATCCCACTAGCCTAAATGGGGTCTAGCAACAATCAAACAACGCTAACACGCAGGTTCCTAATTGCAAAGTAAAAGCCAATGATGAGAGCCTACCTCGAATCCAATGCTTATATTCGTAGAAGAGTCGTCGCTTCCTTCTTTCGCTTCAGTTGGTCACAATCCTCACGATCCTCGTGAATAGACACCTGCACATGCAAAGAACAAGACAAATACAAGCATAAAATCCAAGAAATGCAACTATGAATCAGTCAGAAAGGATACAACTCAAACATCATAATAAATACACATGAGTGGAACCATAATGATAGCCGTCTATTATTATTTATGAACAAAAGAGAATACAACCAAGTTCTGACGTCAAATCCTCCTTTTGCTGGGTGAATCAGCAACACATGCCTTGCAAAGCTT
>APFE031644446.1:0-17851 GCA_000404065.3 Pinus taeda
CTAATGATAAAATTCATTCCGGCTTTGGGGTCAGGTTGAAGGAAAACTCTGCCGATCATGGATTGGTGAGACGAAAAACCTTCCGGAATGCAGATTATCAATAGAAAATTAGGTCCACCTAGGCAAATTACATACATGACTTAGCTCTACTAAGATTATTTACAAATTCAAAATGCAGACTGGGTTTACAACTTAATATGATTAAGATCGGCGATGACTGTCGAATGGCATGGACATGTCGATCAAGCGCTATCCCTTTTTGCGAAGAAAATGGGGGTGTACTGCTACGGGCGGTTGACACGCAGTGGTCAACAGTTCCTCA
Organism: Pinus taeda; assembly: GCA_000404065.3. Classification (NCBI taxonomy): domain Eukaryota; kingdom Viridiplantae; phylum Streptophyta; class Pinopsida; order Pinales; family Pinaceae; genus Pinus; species Pinus taeda. Next base: position 323 of record APFE031644446.1, read on the forward strand.
GAAAAAGAAAGAAGAGCATAGCTAAGATTTAATGCCATAAAGATTGTCCTAAAGAGACAATATCAAAAGAGGAAGAGAAGAAGCCCATATCACCGAAGAAGTGGAGTCGAAGAGAAGAAGTCCAAGAAAAGGGGAAGTAAGAGATCTCTACTATGTTGAGATAGCCTCCCTCACAAAAGGTCTTGTCATAGCTCCTAAATCTTTTGTTATAGGATATGGCTATAATAAATAATAAGATGCATCATGGCATCATGGAAGCATTAGAAACAAGAGCTCGTGACATCACCATAGGGAATCGTGAAGGACAGACAGAACAAAATCCATGGCAGTCAAATATGAAGGATATAGCTCTTGGGAACCTCATTGCAAACTTAAGGAAAGGAAGAAGTCATCCAGGACAAGGCTCATCATACATCAAGTCAAATAGGAAACATCTACCGAATAGGGATATACAAGATCCTCAAGATTCTCTTATGGAATCCTCATCAAAGGGTTCACTGATCTAGAAAGGAAGCAAGTGTTTCATTAGGGACTCCAACTTGTGGAGTTTATGGGATGATGGTATGATGACATAAGAGATGTAGCAGATAAAGGGGTTGAAGATCTTTTCAATCAATGAAGTTGTTAAAAGAAGCCTAGATGACCTAAAGGTAAATGAGGTATGTATGCTTGTATTTAATATTATAATGTCATGTCGTATGGTTGCAGGTAACATGGATCACTACTTCTATCTTGAGAAGCTTGATCAAGGGAAAAAGATCTCCTCTGAATGGATGCAGGAAGGCATAGGTCACACTAGATGAAATCAACATAATATGTCCTCATATGAAGTATGAGGTGGTTGGCTACAATTAAGGAACTCTGATTGGAAGCTCCTAGGAATGAAATGTGTGAAGAAATGAAGGAAGAGATCTTGAGATATGCAACCATGGTAAAGGCAACCAACATCCAAAAGACCAAGAAATATTTGACTAGGAAATCTCCTGGAAAGATATGAAGTCTCTGATGGAAGTCTAGAAAATATGGAGACCCTTAACAATGGATATCTTTGGGAGATGTGTCAACATGCAAGATGTTGATGCACATTGGAAGATGTCATGATGAAAGACCATCACCAAGGTAATTTTGATTTAAGTGTTCATTTCTTATTTTTGAACAAATATCTGGATGGTCTTATGCAGGATTGCCAAAGGGAAGAACTGTGGATGACTTCCAAGAGGGCTATATAGAAGGATATATGATCCTTCCGAAAATATGGCATGAAGAAAGCAACATGACATGAAGCAAGGCTAGATGAATATTGATGGATTACTTTCTGATGAAAGGAATGATGACATGACTGACTCGTGGATGAAAGTTATGGATGGTTTGTGCCCTATGTAGAAGCCACAAAAGATGAAGACTCCTGGACAAAGAAATTCATGACATCGAAGGAAGGAGCTCTTCAAGCAGCTGATCGAGGAGTTGTTGTAGGTCCCTAATTAAGAGGAAGCCTGAAAGCAAGTTTCTTACTTGGAAGAAACTTGGAAATTCCTAAGCCAAGAGGGAGCTTAGGTACATTCCTTCCGTAGGAATGAGTACATTTTGTTATTGGAATTGATATGTCCTCCCTAATTGAGAGGGAGAGATAAACACATCATTCTGGTCTTCACCTGGGAAGACAGAATGGAGGATCCAGGTAATCATCTGGCATCCGATACTCTTTGAGAATGAGATAGGGCATCCAAGATAAGGGTAGTCGTGGACCGATATTCTTTGAGGACTAGCCATCCAAGATAAGAATAGTCCAAAAAAGGTCATACTCTGTGAACACCCGGGTGGAGTATGTACCTTGAGAGACAATGATTTTGGTCATACTCTGTGAACACCCGAGTGGAGTATGTACCTTGAGAGACAATGATTTTGGTGTCTACGAATCATTCGTCTCACCAACATTGTGCTCTGATCATGTGGATAGAGTTGTTAGTCAAGGCCTTGCTATGTGACAATGTTGCTTGATATGATGCTAGATGGGTTACCAATCTGATTCTTCTTATGAGAAATTATTCTGATTGAGAATGGCCAAGTACCATTATGAATACCTCCTTAGTTAAGAGGGAGTGTTGTAAAATGTAACTAGGTTCGATCTTCATAATGACATGTAATTGTGACTTTTGTAAATGATGTAATGAAGAAAATAAAGTTATTATTATAGCTTGTTTCATGGGTTTCATGAGCAAGTGATTTTATTTTAGATGGCTCCCATTGAGAGCCTTAGGATTCGTCAAAAAGTCAATATCATGTCAAATGTAATCTAGTAAAATAGCCCTCCAACAACTAGCACACATTCCTCTTCCTATGTCGGCCTCAAGATGAATAAAGAAACTCATGTCGGCTCACTCAAGAAGACACACCTATTCAAAGTATCATGTCGGCTTATTAATATGCACCAACAACTATAAATAGCAACCCCGACCTAGTCCACAGAGATAGAATTTCGGTCATATCTCTCCGAAGTTTTCGGTAGCAACAGAAGTTCAGGCTTCGCATATCTCTGAGAATTCGCAAGAACAGAAGTTCGGATTATCCTCTGCATTCGGATGGGCAGTCACAGTATATAGTTCAGGTGATAGTGCAGAAGAAAGTTCAAGGAAGGTACAGCAACAAAGAAGTGAGGAGCTGACCTCAGTCAACAAAATTCAAATCTCTCTCTCTGTATTTCGGATGGGCAATGACACATGAGATAACAGTTTGGAATAACAAAGTGTTGGAGGGAAATCGGATCCCTCTAAAGAGGCAACAAAGCTCGGATCACAGTGACAGTAATCTATGAATTGGGTATAATCATAGTATAGATGTTACCTCACAGTACCTCTGTCTCGATGTTATATCAAGTGCAGAAATGTATTTTTGATGACATGACAGTTCGTTGTCATGAAAAGAGATGATCTCAATTTATGCTATGAAGAAGGTCGAAGTGGAAGAGAAGGCGAGAAGATGGAAAAAGGATGTGTTTCTTGGTCTTGGAGAGGGTACTAGGTCAAGGGTCTTGGTCTTGGTATTCGTCAATTGGAATCTCTATAAGAAGAATTTGTGTGGGTTTTCCTCTCAAAGAATGAGAGGTTTTGGCCCTGGCTCATAGCCTACATGTTGTGTCTCTTGTTTATTTATGTTTATGCCTTGGTTACTGTTTGATGAAGAAGAACACTAATAATCTAACATGAAGAAGATCCTAATCTAAACAAGTAAAAAGCATTCACAAACAGTCACTAATGGAAGAGAAATCACCTAATGCTAATGCCCTAGATTTTTCAACACAATAGTGTGCTTAAACCCTTTATCAAGTGGTCGCCCTAGTGGGATATCTCCAAATATTATCAGATATTTATCTAGGATGGCCTGAACATCTAGATGTGGTGGTCAAAGCTAATCCCTGCCTTTGAAATACTCAGCTCCACTGCCCACTCAATGTCTCCATGCCTCAGGTCTGCCTCCATCCTGTGTGTTGAAACTATCTGCGGGGGATACAAGTGCATGCCCCTCAGAACAACTAACTTCCCATCCGGCTTTGTGAATTCTATCTCCAATCTCTCCCAATCTGTGGTAACTCGCCCAAGAGAATAGAGCCACTAGACACCCATCACCACATTGGTGTCTAGAACATCAACCACAAAGAAGTGGTCAATCACTGTATAGTTCCCCATGATCACTGTCAAAAAGGGAACATACCAAGTGCACTGCATGGTCCTGTCCTTTGCCACAGGGACTAAGAAGCCCTCAAAAGTCTCTATGGGAATGCCCCTCCTCTCTACCATTTGTGCATCAATAAAGTTGTGGGTAGCCCCACTGTCCACCAATACTGAGACACGTTGCCCTTGCACTGTGCCTTTGATCCTCAAGATCAAATATCTGGGAACCCCTCGCAATGAAGCAAGCACTCCCCCAACAGATGCGAAAGGTGCTCCCCAGGTGATGGTGGTGGTGGAGGTGGTCGTCCTGCTACATGCGACTCACTATCACCTCCATCTACCTCCTACTCTACATCATCCTCATGGTCGATGTCACAGAAGACCTAAATATAATGGGCCTTGCTGGTGGTGCATTTGTGGCCTGGGGCCCAAGGCTCCTGGCAGGTGAAGCATAGCTTCCTCCTCCGGAGGTCCCTCTTAGTCTCCTCTTCCAACCTCCCACGTGTCAGTGCCTCACGCTGTGCTGGAGGCCTCGTGTCTCTACCCTTCTGATGGATTACGGGTCTAGTGGGTACATGCGCTCTGGTCCTAGGAAGCGCACCCTACAAATCCCAGGCTCTGCCTATTGCATCCTTCAAAGTGTTGGGCCTGCTGGATCACCAAGCTCCTCAATGGATCTACTAACCCCTCAACAAACAAGAAAACTCTCTTGGCCTCTGATAAATCTAGTACCATCACTGATATCCTCAAAAACTCAAAGATATATGTCTCAACACTATCGGTTTGCTTGAGATGCGTCAGCTCTTCGAAGTGCTCCTCAGGGTCTCTCCTCTCAAAACGCTTCAACACCCTCCGTGTGAACTCCTCATAGGTAGTAATACCTGCATGCCCCAAAGTAGCCAATCCATGGAACCACCAATCATAACCCTCTCCCACCAAGTGCAAAGTGCCCATCTTGATTGCCTCTGTCTCTGTCATCTGGTGAAGCTAGAAATAAACATCCAGCTTCTCAACCCATGCCCTGGCTTAGCTCTTAGAAGAGCCGTCAAAAGTTGGAAGGAATAACCTTCCCATCGTGCACTGCAAATCAGTACCATGTGCATAAGCTCCCCCACTTGGCCCCTTGTTCTTGTTGTTATTCTTGAGCTGGTAGAAATTTGTTAAGGTAATGGCATCTCTAAAAACCAACCCCATATGATTCATACTCCAAGAAGTAGTCTCCCATGGGCATATCCTCCTGCCCACCTGCCCTCCAGTACCAAATCCTAGAAATGTAGGGATAATCGACCTGGGTGGTGAGTTATAGATGTGGGTCGTATTGTGTGGGTTTGTGGCCTAATGGTTCAAGTGTCCCTAGTGGTGTGAGGTGCACGTGCCATGTACCCTCTCCCAAATGGATGTCTCCTTGGTTGCTATTTTGTTGTCTCAACTCATCAATACCCTTGGCTAAATCATTGATAGCCTTCAAGAGGCTATGGGCAAAGTCCTCCTCTTTCTTATTTCTGTCATTAGGATTATCCTCCATGTCTGGTTTCTCAACCTCCTACTCAAGGGTTTCTAGGTCAGGGGTAATTTGTAGCTCTCTTTCCCTGCTTTTGTACCTCTGTCTCCTATAAGTGATATTTTGATTGTCCTCTGGTGTCATAGAATGAAGGGTTTCCCACAAGCTAAGCCAAGATTATGGCTCTGATACCACTGTAATATTCTAAATAGAAAATTACAGTGCAAACATAGCACACACAAGGGAAAATAACCAAAATTTGCTGCACATTTACATTTTAATACCAAATGCCAAAAAATTGACCCAGAACAATAATTTCATTTATAGTGTATGAGAGAGAGTACAATGAGTATGAAAGTGGAACCTAGGCTTGCTATAGCAAGCTAAGCCATGCCCAGGTCTCAAAACTGTTGCCCAATACTAAGAACTCGCCCCTAATTTAGCTTTTGTGTTGCCCTGACAAATCTTGGTGTTGTTGTTGGATGAAATTTGTTGTACAGTGCCTAATACTGCTCCAAATAGGATGAAACTTCAGCTGGTACTTTTTCTCATGTTGCTCCACCAAACCCAGAAGGGATTTGGACACCTGGTTATCCACCAGAAAACTCACCAAGAAGTGTGAGTTACCTAGTGACACCAGTTGTACGTACTGCTAAAAAATAGTTGCAAAGGGCCCTCAAGCCACTGTAAAATCTTAGCAAAAACTCCCTCCAACTAACCCTGGAAATTCCAGTTCTTACCCAACTCCAAAACACCAGCCCCAAGTTCCCATGAATTTGCCCAATTTGTCCCTTGCGCAGGGCCTAGACAGCAATTGATGACCCTGTTGATTTACCATAGAAGTAGGCTCTACAATCACTCCAATCCACTAGCAAAATGTAGGCAATAATTCCCCTCAAAATCCCGGCAAAGGATTTGACTTGTAACAGCTCCTCCAAGAAGTCGAACTCTGCTACTGCGTTCAAGTTGCCCCAAAAATTCGTCAAAATACTTGCAATGCCCCCTGGACAACCCTCTAAAGTGCAAGAGAATCCTCCTAGGGATGGCACTTGTGGTCCAGCAAAGGTAGGTTGAGATTTCCACTTGGAGATCTCATGTGATGAACAACACTTTGTTGACCCAACTAAACAGTGTGAGCAAACAATTGGTTTAGATGTCAAATGAGCAAAAATTCCCAAATGGAGGTGCTCTCCTCATACTTATACTTGTTGGCCCCACCTTCCTTCTCTCTCCTCCAATTCGCTTTGCCTCCCTTTTCTTCTCCTCCCACAAATGTGTACTACCTTAAAGGGTGTGAATTCCCCCTTTGCGTGGCCCCCACTTCCCACTAGCATTTTAATCTTTCCCTCTTCTAATGTTTGGCTATTCTTTCTCACACAAAATGAGGTAATTCTCCCTTTTTCCACCCACTTATCCTAAGTTGAGCCAAAATTAATATAATAGACAAAATTGCAAAATTGGTGTAACTGGTAGGTGAATTTAAGTGGAGGGGACATCACACAATTTGACTCACTTGTGATAGATATGTATCTATAGTAGCATTGAAGTGAGTGAAGGTGGCTCATTCAATGGAAAGGTTCAACAAATGTGAAAGCTTCGGGAGAAGCTAGTAAGACTTTCCACGAAAAAAACCCTTGAAAATAAGGCTACCTGAGACCTAAGGTTGACTAAAATAGCGAGATATGATTTCATCAATGGTCAAGGGAGACAAGAGAAAAGGTGATTTCTGATTTACTTCAACAAGTACTAAAACACATGCCTACAAAGAATCCCCCAAGTTGAAGGATTAGCTTCTAGGGTTCCCTCTTGGTGTTATAGCCAAGGCATCAAATTTCTGGAGATTCCACCGTAGGAAATTCACCAAAACTCGAGGATCACTAGAGGAGACACAAAGGAAGAGTTCCATCTAGACGGATTTCAAAACGTCCTCCTCTAGTGGATTTCGCCCCAAGCCCTAGAGAGACATCCTTATCCTTAAAGGGACAAGGAAAAGAGGTGAAAAGAGAAATGATTTTCAAATTAAGGTGATCACCATGGACTTTAGGATCAGTGCCTAAACATTGGGATGTTATGGAGTCAAAAAAAATCTTAATTTTGGCAACTCGCTCTTCAAACGAGACCTAAAGAAGCAGATTCACTATCCTTAATGGAGGTAGCTACACTGCAACTTCAAATACTTATACTTCGAGGGCACTTATTAGTGGAGTTTCAAGGCTGCAAATGCAAATGATCCTCCAAGAACATTCATTCATTCATTATCTATGAATAATACATGCAAAATTTCCCTAATAGTTATAATTTTTATACAATTGCATCAATGAGGGCACACTAATAACCATGAGAGAATATTCCATGCATTAGACATTAGTAAAACCAGAAATACAACATCAAATAACACTTACAAGGAAATGAAGAATATATACATCCATAATAATGCCAAAAAGAAGCTCCAATAAAGATAGAGAATTTATCCAGACATCAAAATTCATCCAAAATCTCCAAAAATAATCCACAACTACAAGTCTGAATTCTCTCAAGGAGGCTAAAAAACCAAGTGATGATGGTTTAGATTACGACTAGGTCTCATCCATTTATACATGTGCTAAGAGTTCAAATTATGAAAGACAAAGCCCCCCATTGCCTAAAATGTCAAGTAATCTAACCATGGTTACAAGCCAACCATGATAGCTCGAAAATAAAATTGAATCAGCCCTCTTAAGTGCACGTTAGGTTGACATGGAGGCCTAGAGGTGCAGCGTTGAGGCCTCATGTGCTAAAAATGAGAAAGAGGGCCTCAAAAATGATGATGAAGAGAGGGATGCCCTCCATATGCGGCAAAACATCTCCAAACCCTTATTTGGGCTTTGTGGGCTTCAAATGGATCTCATGGGTGTCCAAGTGGCTCAAGATCTAGTCGATTCTCTATCAATGAGGGCTAGAAGATAATACATGCCCTCCCATGTCTCCCTAGGAAAGACATAACGTCCTCTGGACCCTGGATCAACTGCCAAGTGTCGGGTGAATGTGTAATCGGCTGGGCAACATGGTCCAAGTGCATCATCATCTCTAAATAACTGGGGCACGAGCAAGTAAATGGTGGTGCTAAAGAAGCCCATGGTGTGGCAATCAATGCTCTGCATGGATGGAGGCCCATGGCTCTCAACACCCTCACCCTACAAATGCCATTATGATCCTCTGAAGGGCTTGGATCCCGTATAGGGAGGCCAAGTCCAAGGTGAAAACCCACTTGCAATCCTGTATAAGATCCAATGCGTTTCCTCACCTTCCAATACAATGACTCATTAGTGCACTTGAGTAGATAAACTTGCTAAGCAAGGGCAAAAGTGGTCACTTCATAGTGGGTTTCCCTTCCAAATTTGGGGCTTTAAACATGCACTAGTGTTACCTCCCTTGGCAAGAGAGGTTAACGAAGGACTCTCTTAGGTGGTTTCACCCTTTAAGGGAATGACATGTCCAAGGTACACCCTACAAATGGCAATTGGCATGTGAAATAATGATTGAACAGAGTGGGCACATAGAGAAGGCTCCAAGCCACATGCCATGGTAGAAGGGCAACTATGATGAAGGAGGCCCACACCTTGGGTGTATGAATGTAAGGAGGGAGCAATCGTGGTATATGAGTTACCCCGGCCTTTGTTTTTCCACCCTTCTTCATTTGCCTTTTGCCTTTTATTGATTTTTCTTCATTTCACTTCTCGAGGCTCAAGGGAATAAGAACATGATGTGTAAGATATAGCAGTGATCACCTCCTTAAGGTGGGGCAATTCATCACCCACTAGGGATTGAGATATTCATGGATTCCTTAATGAGAAAGGGCCACTCATAGGGGGCCTGAAAACCAAGGTGATGGCCATAATGATAGGGAGTAGAGCTCATTTTTGGCTTTTTCCCACGTGCTAAATTTTATTGTCCCAGCCATCTTTTGCATTTCGTGGTACATTTCCTGTTGTATGTGGCCATATTATGTTTTTATCTTTCTTTTAGTTGCATCAACCTTTAGGGCATAGTTCCAAGCCCAACCCAAGGTGTGGGCAAGGGGAAGGGAAGGCTAACGCCTTATAGACCCAATGAACAAATGTGGATCTAGATAGTATAAATGTGAGAAGGGTTTGTAATGAGCAGAGGGGAGTGAGATATATGGTACCGGGAAGCGGGACCACGCAGTCAAAATCAAGGTTTCCCATGTAGTGCCACTCCTAAAGTTAGTAGCCAATAAAGAAGATCCCACGGGACTAGGATACAGGATTAACCCCCCAGCTGAGGTAAGGGAACAAGAGTACAGTCAAAGCCCTTCATTCTTCCAAGTCATCAATAGTCCATGCCCAAGCGTGCCCAAGAAAAACAAGCATAAACACTCGATTACATAACAAAAACTCATACTTTCGAGGTTGGATGGTCCACCTTCAAACATATGATCATGACAGATAAGCAAGGGTACACAATGGTTGGCTCGGGTGGTGGAGAAAAATAGCACATCAGAGCTATCAAGTGGCTGCAAGGGGTTGTTCGCCTCCGGCTGAAGACAAATCTAGGAGAAAAATTCTCCTATAAGGGTCACCCACTAGTGATGGTAATAGAGCCATCATAGCTGCTCAGTTTAGCTGATTGACCGAGTGGTCACATGCCAAAAATATGTAAATGGTGTCCCACTTCTTGATAGGTGTTAAATACTCAACACTTGAATAAAAGGAGGCTTCCTGAATCCCAAGACTCAAATATACCTCAAGGTTAAGATGACTGACCTGACACTCATATGAACATATTAAAAGTAAATATTTTATAGTAGCACAAATCCATGTTAACCCTTGATCCGTTATGGACTAAGAGGTATGAAATTCCCCCGTGTAGCAATGGCACATAACAGATCCATGGTCAAGATAGATATGTGCTAGTTCATAAAAAAGTAAAAGAACAACATGGAAAAATGCAATGTTTGATATATAGATCACACTAAAAAACACCATAGGTACTTTCCTCCCCACCAAATTAAACGCTGACTTCCTTACCTTTTTAAGGTAGAATTAAATTGAATACCAATCATAGTACAAGGATTTCTCATTTAGTCATTACTCCAACATGACCAGCTCTAGAAATCCACAAAAAATCACATAAACTATATTCAAGGTACTTTTGATCAACATAAGGAACCATGTGCTTTTATTTCCATAGGCCACTAGACCTAATATACCAATATGGCTTCTGGACAAATAGATTAATAGAAAATTCAACAGTACCCAAAAGTTGAAATACCCAATTACAAAATATATTTAGAAAACAACTTGAGTTGTCAGCCATTCATTTTTCTGCAGTGTCTGCTAAATTTGAAGACACATAAGATGGTGTTATCTTTTTGTTAAAATTGGAAACTAGGGCCAAACTCCATGTGGGTCATCTTATTTATGGCAGCTGATATTTTTCCTTGATTTCTCTCGTCGAGATGTTAAGGATTGATCTAATGATCATCCGATTCCAACAAGTATTTATGGAGATATGAATTTATTTGTATTTACTTGACAAATTGTCAAGGTCGGCCAGCAACTAAATGTGTGGCTCACATGCCCAGCATATCATATAAATACAAGTGAGGTTGAGGCATTATTCACTCATCTCATCTCTCACACATTCTTCTCTCCTTAGCTGATTGGGTTTACACACAAGGAAGAGAAGCTCACACGTGGGAAGAAGGAGGACGCCGAAGCTGCAGCAAGACGTTTTGACCAGCGTTGACCAAGCGTTGACTTTTCAAGTGTGGTTTTGGTGTGGCTGCCTCTCCTAGGCAAGCCGCAATTTTTGGCACGTAAACCGAGGCAATCTAACCTCTAGTTTGACCAACGTTGACTACCCTAATTTGTGGCAACAGGTTGACTTCAGTTGACTGTAGTTTGATTGTGTTTTTGGGACTGTTTATGGACTGCTTCTTGTTGTTGGAGGACTAGATGACCAGGAAATTAACCAAGCACATTGAAGGTCAATTTCATCTTGTTTGATAGAATTGACTTTGCTGGTTTGGGTTTGCTGCTGCCGTCATAAAATTATAGATTTATGTATTTGTACTATTTCTTTCTACTAAACTATTGAAGATTAAAGAAGAATTGATCAAAGGGTTTCCCACATTGGGGTTTGTCCCTGGCTAGCAGCCACATCTAATGTCTCTTGTCTTGGCTTGTCTTCTGTCAATCTATTAATGTTCTATCTGCATTTTACTTTATATTTATGTGATAGGTAAATAGTGGCTATAAGAAGAAATTGAAGTAAATTTCACTAAGCATAGAACATACCATAAATTAACATGGTATCAGAGCTGAGGTGAAGACAAAGCCCAAGCAAGAGCAAGAGCACGAGCAATCACCGAAGGTTGTTGAAGCAATCCTTAAGACTTCATGGGGTCCTCATCACACTTCCCCGCCGAAGACAAGCTCCGTGAGACGTCCGACTATCACAGATGGAAGACGTCTCTCAATCTGACATTGGAAGAACAGGAAGTGTTGGACCATGTGAGAGGTAGAATCATTTAGCCTCCATCAAATGCATCTGTTGCTGCAAGGAACAAGTGGACTCAAGGAGAAGCCAAAGCAAAGAAGATCATCCGGGACTCTATCGACAAGCGCCTGGTGGCCTATGTTTCCGAGCTGACCACCTCCAAGGAAGTATACGATAGATTGGTAAGCTTATTTAAAGTTAATGATGCAAATCAAGTTTTGTTCCTTAAGAATACGCTGAAGGAAATTAAGAAGGGCAAAGATGAGAGTATGCAAGCCTACTTCTTAAGGATCATGGAGATCAAGAATGTTCTCCTAACAATCGATGAAGTCATCCCTGATAGGGAACTGGCCATCACTACTCTGAAGGGCTCCCATCTGAATGGTATATATTCAAAACCACTCTTCTCAACAATAATGTAATCCCAGGATTTGAGGAATTTATGGTGAGATGCATTCAAGAAGAAACAAGGATGGAAGAGCAGGAAATGCCTGCACTTAGAGGCAATCCCGTTGCATTCTCCTCTCATGCTAAAAGGAGAAATAACTCCGGGGCAAAATCTAAGGGAAAGGTCGGACCAAAGGGTGGAAGGAAAGGTAGATGTTACATTTGCAACAAAATTGGCCACTATCCAAGGGAGTTCCCTGATAGAAAGGACACATCTCATGACGATAATCAAAATCACTCCCGAGGCAATTAAACAACAATCAAAGGAAGGGCAAGTTCAATGGCAAAGGAAAGAGGAATGACGGAAATCAAGGAAGTGGTCAACCCTCCAAGAAGGCAAGAAACTCTAGGTATGAATCTAACATTGTTAACAATAAGCAAGATGAGTATTATCTACCAGCAGCCCTCTCTACTACTTCTCCCCCGAACTCGCTGGGAAATTGGCTTATTGATAGTGGTGCCTCAAGGCACCTCACTGGTTACAAAGAAGCTCTCTCTAATCTGATAGAGAAGGAGACCAACCTGGAAATTGTTCTTGGGGACAACTCCAAATATCCCAAGAAAGGCATAGGGAATGTCTCTCTTCAATTGAATCAAGGTAATACAATTCATTTGCAAGAAGTCCTATATGTACCTGATCTCAAAAAGAACCTAGTGTCCCTTTCGGCAATGGAAGACAAAGGCTACAAGGTGGCTTTAATCGATGGCAAGGTACGTGTATGGAAAAAGAATTTCAAAGATGCTTTCACTCTTGGGTTTCGGGTTGACTATTTATATCATGTCGAAGGAAATCCGTTGGGTGTCATGACTTGTGATACATCTCTTCAGTCCGAACTATGGCACCGAAGGTTTGCCCACCTTCATTATAAACCTCTACCCGATGTGAGACAAATGGTGACCGAGATGCCCGAGTTCAAATTAGAGCAAGAAGGTGTATGTCCAGGATTTGCCGAAGGAAAGCTCAAAAGGGGACCATTCACCTCAAGCCATAGCAAGACCTCCGATATAGTGCAGTTGGTTCACTCCGACATATCTGCCTTGATCGAGAATCAAACCGAAAAGAAGATCAAGATCTTAAGGACTGATAATGGGACTGAGTATGAATCCAATGAGTTCCATGACTTTTGCAAAGAGGTTGGCATTAAGAGGGAGACTACAACACCATATACTCCTCAGCAAAATGGTGCGGCGGAAAGGAAGAATCGTACGATTATGGAAGTTGTCCGTGCTATGCTCCATGATTAAAGGCTTCCAAAGTTTCTATGGGCCGAAGCTGTGAATACCGTCGTATATGTTCAAAGTTGATGCCCTCATCAAGCATTTGGTTCCAAGACTCCTGAAGAAATGTTCACTGGTAAGAAACCTGACGTATCTCATTTTAGAATTTTTGGGAGTCCTGTATATTTTCATGTGCAGTAAAGAGAAAAGGAATAAATTGGGTGCATCTGGAAAGAAAGGAATCTTCGTGGGCTATAGAGAAAATACTAAGGGCTATAGAATCTATGTGATTGGTCAAAGGGAAGTCGAGATTAGCCATGATGTCACCTTTGACGAAGATATGGCTCTTAGCAAAGTTGACAATCTTCCTATACTAAGGAAATCTGGAGAAGTTGTCACCAGGAAACCAGAGGAAAAGGAAGATGAGACGATGCCCGATATAAAAGAACCTATGGATCCTATTGATCCCCCTCCGCAAGAGCCTTCCTCTTCTAGGAAGCGACCTTCATGGCTTAGGGGGACACTTGATGATGCCAAAGGACACATTGCACCCAGAGGGACTTTCTGGGAAAGTAAGAAGTCGGCCAGGTAGCAGGGATACTTGACCATCATGAGCACGATCATTCAAAATGAGCCTTCATCGTTCGTAGAAGCTGTCAAGCATCATGTATGGAAGGATGACATGAATGAGGAATATGAGTCCATTATGAAGAACGATGTCTGGGATGTTGTCTGCAGACCCCAGGATAAAATCGTTGTCACTTCGAAATGGCTTTACAAGATAAAGCATGGAGCTGATGGAAGTGCTAAAAAGTATAAGCCTCGTTTTGTTGCTTGTGGCTTCTCTCAGAAGGAAGGTATAGACTATGGCGAGATATTTGCACCTGTTGCCCGATACACCACCATACGCTCGATCATAGCCCTTGCTGCTTCGCAAGGATGGAACCTACATCAAATGGATGTCAAGACCGCATTCTTGCATGATTCAATCAAAGAGGAAGTCTACGTGGAACAACCCGAAGGATTTGAGATTCATGATCAAGAATCTTACGTGTGCAGGTTTCTCACATGTGCAGGTTGAAGAAGCCCTCTATGGGTTGAAGCAAACACCCCAAGCATGGTATGAGAGGATTGATAGCTACTTGATGAAGCTAGGATTCACTAGGAGTGAAGCCGACCCTAAACTTTACTTTAAAGTTGAAGATGACAAACCTCTCATACTGGTGTTGTACGTTGACAACATCTTTCTGACAAGTGCAGACCGTCTCATTCACAAATGTAAGAGAGAGTTGGCTTCTGAGTTTGAGATGAAGGACCTGGGACTGATGCACTATTTCCTAGGATTAAAAGTCTAGCAGAAGCCAAGGGAGATTTTCCTATCTCAAGGAAAATATGTGGTGAAGATATTGGAGAGATTCGATATGGTGGACTACAAGCTCGTCACTAACCCAATGGAGCTTGACTTCAAGAAGTTAAACGGTAGTGTTGCCAGACCTATTTTTCAAAATGCTACCGAGTATCGTCAACTCATCGAAGCATTGATGTTCTTGGTGAACTCTCATCCGAATATATGTTTTGTAGTCAACATATGGTTGAGCCTCACCACACACATTGGATTGGTGCCAAGAATCTGTTGAGATACCTTCGTGGCACAATCACTCATGAGTTGAGATACACTGTCGGAGATGTGAGACTACATGCATATACCCACCCTGATTGGACAGGCAGTGTGGTGGACCAAAAGAGCACTTCCGGGTGTTGTTTCTCTTTGGGATCTGCCTCGATATCCTGGATGAGCAGGAAGCAGAAGTCAGTGGCTTTGAGCACCGCTAAGGGAGAGTACATTGCTGTGAGTATGGCCTCTTGTGAGGCTATCTAGTTGCCGAAGCTCTTCAATGAGCTGTTTGGATTTACTTTCGATACTGATGTGATCCTATGTGACAACCAAAGCGGGATTCATTTATCAGAGAATCCCTTATTTCATGATCGCTCCAAGCATATCGATATCAGGTACCACTATATCCGGGATATGGTGCAACAGGGAGCAATAAGGCTCCAACATATCGGTACAGATGAGCAGGCCGCCGACATTTTGACGAAGCCCCTGGGAAAGGTCAAATTCTTGACTTTCTGAAAACGACTTGGTGTCATTGAGAGACCCTCTTATGAGGGTCGTGTATGATGCATACATTGAACTGTGGGAGCTCCAGGGGGCTTGGGGTACTTCTTGGAGCGACAAGCAACCACAGGGCGACTCACCCTCCCCTAGTGGTGCGCTATGTATAGGGTAAAAGGTTCAACCTTCCCCTGTGATACCCCATGGCGACTTAGGGGCAAGATGATTAGTTCTCCTGTCGAGGCATCCCACCCATGCAGTCTGGGACTCATGGGAAGTACCTCTCATTTGATCAATGAGCAGGAAAATGAGGTTAGAGACTGTTGTCGCACAGATTGTCACGACAACGCTCAGGCCGGGGGCTGTCACCCTGAACCCCGATCTCTCCGTTTAAGCCTGTCTCCCGCGGCTAAGGGGGGTAGACCTTATGGGACAATGGATGACCAACTGTGGACCAGTTGGGTTGGGAGACACGAGGGGAAACAAGCACTTAATTGATTTTATTAAGTTAATAGACTAGTGCCTTAAGGAGCTAATGATTAAATGATTATTTATTGAATATTGTAGAAATGTAAACCATGTAGAACAATCATTTACCATCAAATAACCCAAGCGACGTAAGATTTTCAACAAATGCACAACCCCTTTAAATGATCCAGCAATTAAACTTCAAGAGAAATTAAATGCTTTAAATGACCATAAAATTTAAATGCTGACCAGCTACCACATTCATATAGCCAACTTGTAAATAAACATTTTAAGTGCGTTTAGCTATAGAAAAACGGACCATAAAAAATGAATTTTCAAATTTTTTTTATTAAGCTTTTTCAAAATATTTTTTAATTATTTTTATTTTTTTATTTGTGTTTTGTTTGTAGGTGCTGGAGCAACGTGGAAGGAATCTGCAGGAAGTAATGTTGAAGAGAAATGCGGAAATGGAGCTGTGAGGAGATAGGGATTTGATTTGCAACAGAGTGAGAGGAGCTCTAACTATTTTCTAGAAATCTTGACAAAATTTCTAACTCGCTCTCCTTTAGATTTCTTGAAACCCTCATAAAAAAAATTTAGATCTGAAAATGAATGATTTTAAAACCCTTGGAATGCAAGATTGCTGGTTGATATTTTTGGAAAGCAATTTTAAATGAAACCCCAGCAAACAGATAGCTTGGAGAATCTCGAATTTCTTCAGCAAAAAACCTGCAAGAACTGATCCTGAGGCCAGCTCTTACCCTCCAGGGCCTAGATCTGGCTTCAAATAAAAATTTCTCCTCAGACCTGTAACCTACAACCTGTAATGGCAAAACAGAACACCTAAAGATAATATGTGCAAGAAACGAAACTGAAAACCCTAACTAAATAATTCCAATATTCACAAACTGCAGACTCTAAAATAGCCAGATTTCTCGTTATGCCACATAAATATTTTCAGAATTTAAATTTTAATGTGAGATACTTCAGAAAACCCTTCATGCATTCATTAAAAAAAAATTCAAATGATAAGCCCAGGATTAGAAACTAGCTAGGCTCTTTCAGAAAACACAATCCGGGAGTTGGCTGGTTCAGCCGAGAACTTCCCCTAACGCCCAGTAAACTCAAAACTTAAGATTTCCTGCATAGCTTAAAATCAACCATTAACATAAAGGGAGAAAACAATAATGAAATCCAGATCAAATGGAGATACCTTCCATTATATTTCAGAATCTAAACTATCGTTCAAACCCCAGAGATCAGACAAGATACCTGTCCCTGAATCAATCTTCATCAAGCTATTATCAATGACTGAAAATAAGATTATGCAGAAAAATAAAACAATCTTACAGCATTTCCAGAAGAGTAACACCAGCAAGATTTTCAACCCCAAAGTCTTTTTTTATTGCACAAAAAATGACTACAAGAGAGCTCTCTTTAGCACCAGACTCTCCGATCCCATCTAATCTCAAATGACCCTTAGCACCCTATTTAAAGGAAAAAATCCCAATGGCTAGTTCGAGTGATCTATGTCAAACTAATCTCGACCGTCGATGAGGATCAAGATTTCTTTTAATCTCATCCGTCGAATTTTTAAATGCATTTTAATA
>APFE031644446.1:22209-40822 GCA_000404065.3 Pinus taeda
AATAAGATCCTCAACAAAATCCCCACTGCTTCCCAACCTAGCGAAGAAGTACGGTGTGAATGGTATATCACAACCTTACCATCAAACTTAGCAGTCTTCGTAGATAGGGAAAATAAAACGAATTTAGTTGAAAACCTGACAGAGGCTATAGCAGTAGAGAAACGCGTTATAGCCTTGGAAAAGAGATTTGCGATAGAAGAACACAAATCTAAAAAGGTCACCTTCAAGGAAGACCCCAAGAAGAAACAGGCGAAATATCCTTTCGATTTAGAAGGGTTGCAGAAGGTATTAAAGACCATGTCCAATGAGATGATTGACATAAAAAAACAAGTGGCAAAAACTTCTTCAAAAAAGCCCTACAGAGCTTTTAAAAGAGGCCCTTCAATAGATGCGAAACCACCCAACGCTATCTCAAATGTCGAATCCGAAGAAGAGGTAGAAGAAGAGAGTACCACTGAAGGGCAGACCGATGATGAAGAAATTGTGGAACTACAAGGAATGTGGGATTTCATCCTCCCACAAGAAGAAGATCAAGAAGCATTTCCGGTTAGTACACGAAGCAAAAACCAACTTGATCCTCCCCAAACTACCCCTAAGCAGAACGGCACAAGCCCTACAGTAAAAGAAAAAGTCGCAACAAAGAAAATGACCGCTAAGGCGACCCAATCTAGCCTAGTCCAACCAGATCAAACACCTCCATCAAGAACACTAATAGTGTCGGATGAAATGGACTACAATATTATTGATGACATGAAAAAGACTAGGGCTAATATCACTCTTTATGAATTGAGCAAATGAAACAATCACCAGAAGATAAGATGAAAGAATTACACGCCGTACCTACCACATCTTTGCCTACAGCTATAGCTACACACAACATGGGAAGACCCCCAATCAGCATGGCCAATAAGATCGATCCAAATGACATCGCCTTGATTGGAGGAAGATCAAGATCTCACACTCCCCCTTTTTTGCTCACTTATGAAATTTTCAATAAAAACGTGCACAATTGTTTGGTAGATTCTGGAGCTTCAACAAATATTTTACCCAGATCAATATGTGCCAAGTTAAACGTTCCGCCATAAAAATCCGCAGTGCGCATAGTTCAGCTTGATCGGTCTCAGGTCGAAGTGATTGGTGAACTTAATGAAGTCACCATAAGATTGTCGTCTAACCCCAAGGTATGTCAGGTTATCGGCATTCTAGTAGCTGATATCCCAGAATTCTAAGGCTTAATTCTTAGCAGGGATTGGTCCGAAAAACTCCATGGATACTTTTCAACCGACTGGTCGCACATGTGGTTACCATACAATGGTAAACCAAATCAAATAAAGGTTGAACGAGAGTTGCACCAGAAATACATAGTAACAGAATTGGAGGGGGAAAATGAAACAATAGCATACAACAGTAGCATCATAGGCAATTACTCGGTAGATTCTTTCTCGGCAATTTCAATGCTCATACATCACCTTACTTAGAAAATTCAGTTTTATCCCAAGTCGAAATTTTTTCCCAAACTGATAATTCAAAGTGTGTTAATTTTGTAGAAGAACCTATAAATACATCTTTTTTTTGGAAATTATATTTTGATGGCTCTAAATCTAACGAAGGAGCAGGAGCAGGATGCGTTCTGATTAGTCTAGAAGGGAACAAGACAATGCTTACGTGCAGACTTGAATTCGATTGCACAAACAATACAACAGAATATGAGGCCTTGGTGCAAGGCCTATACAAAGCAATCGGGTTGAACGCCAAGTACCTTCAAGTCTTTGGAGACTCTGAGATTGTCATCAAACAGGTACGTAACACCATACATTGCCTATCAAGTCATTTGAAACACTATCAATCTCTAGTACAGGATCTGACTGAGCATTTCATAGCATTTAATATTTTCTCAATCCCGAGAATTCAAAACACAAGCGCAGACCTTTTAGCCAACTTAGCCTCTAGACTCATTCCCTCCGAATATTTTAGTCCAGATAGATTCTCGATAGAATTAATCTTTAGACTGTCCATCCCTGACAACATTACAAACTGGAGAGTATTTAATGACGATCCTGATATTGTAAATTTCCTCACATCTGAAGGATCTTACTCCAATCAAATAATTGATGAAGACCACCACGATCGACAAATACAACAAAGTAGCATTGAACTACGAACCAGTAAACCTAAGAACTGATAAACCACAAAACGTTAATCTAGGCCACGGCTTAGCCCCTGAAGCGAAACTAGCATATATTCGTCTTTTGAGACAATACAAAAATGTTTTCGCCTGGAATTACGATGAGCTGAAGACATATGACACTTCCATTATCCAACATACTATCCCTATGATTGACAATGAAAAACCCGTTCAACAGAAACTCAGAAAAATCCACCCCAATTTAGAAAACCAAATAAAGACTGAGCTGAATAAGTTATTAAAGGCCAGAATAATTTTCCTCGTCAGACATTCCAAATGGGTCTCCAATATGGTACCCGTTAGAAAGAAAAGCGGAGATATTAGAATCTGCATCGATTTTCAGAATCTCAACAAAGCCTGTCAAAAAGACAATTTTCCCCTCCCTCCTATGGAGCAGATATTACAGGCAGTAGTAGGCTCAGAACTAATGTCTTTCTTGGATGGATTTTCAGGATATAATCAAGTGCTGGTACATCCCGAAGATCAGTTAAATACCACGTTTCGAACTAAATGGGGCACATACGCATATCGGAAGATGCCGTTTGGTTTGATCAATGCCGGTGCTACATTTCAAAGAGCTATGGACATCGCATTCAACCGTTTAGTCAATAAATCTGTAGTGATTTATTTGGATGATATAACAGTGTACTCCAAGAAGCGAAGCGACCATCTCAAAGACTTGAAAAAAATATTTCAACGATGTTTAAGGTATGGGATTTCACTTAACCCAAAGAAATCTTTTTTCGCATTAAGTGAAGGAAAACTTCTAGGATTTATAGTATCAAAATCTGGTATTGACATTGAACCTGATAGAATCAAAGAAATTTCTGAAATATCCCTACCTCATAATAAAAAGGCCATGCAATCTTTTCTTGGTCAAATCAATTTTGTGAAAATATTTGTCCCAGATTTTTCACGAATTGTTTCTCCTTTGCAAACTATGATAAAAAAGAATTCAAATTTCAAATGGGGTCAAGATGAGCATGAGGAATTCAACCTAATCAAGCAAGCTATCATTAATGCTCTGTCTTTAGCAACCCCGAATTTTTCAGAATATTTTATCTTATACACATTCGCCTCGGAGAAATCATATGCCGCGATTCTAACTCAAGCGAATCAAGAGAAAGCGGAAGCTCCAATCGCATTTTTTAGTTCCAATTTACAAGGTGCTGAACTTAACTATTCAGACGTAGAGAAACAGACATACGCCATTTTCAAAGCGATCAAATATTTCAGACCTTTCTTACTTAAAACCCATACCAAGGTTATAGTACCATTTCCAGCGGTAAGAAATCTTCTAATACAGAAGGATGTGGGTGAAAAAGGAGCAAATTGTATCACTGCTTTACAAGAATACGACCTTGAAATCAAACTAGCAAGCATTGTGAGAGGTCAAGGCTTCTGCAAAATGTTGGCAAGAGCTGAAAGTTCATCTGAGGAAGTACAAACGTATGAGGTAAGCCTAAACGATACAGAATCATTATACGCTGACACCATTTATTATCTCAAAAATGGGTATGCTCCAGCACACCTGGATCACACCAAGAAAAGAGCCCTGAGATTAAAAGCTAAACAATATCAGCTCATAAATGATGTTCTGTTTAAAAGGAATTATGATTCTGTACTTCTTAGGTTTCTTGAGAAAACTGAAGCCGAAAGGGTTTTGCAGGAACTCCATGATGGGCCCGCAGGCGGACACTATGCTGGAGATGCTACCGCACATAAGATCTTACGTGCGGGGTATTATTGGCCCACACTGTTCAAAGACTCACACAGTTACGTGAGGAAATTCCAAATCTGCCAAACTACTGCAGGGAGAAAAAAGAAACCATCCATGCCACTACAGCTGGTAAACATTGATCAACCATTCAATCAATGGGGCTTGGACATAATAGGTGAGATCGTTCCTCACTCTTCTAAGCAGCATAGGTACATCCTCACGACAACTGATTATTTTACTAAATGGGTAGAAGCAATCCCTCTCAAGACAGCTAATTTTGAAAACATCATTGAATTCATAGATCAATTTATAATCACTAGGTTTGGATTGCCGATGACTTTAATGTTTGATAATGCTTCATACTTTTCTGGGAATGCAATGACTGAGTTCGCACTTAAAAGAGGGTTCAAACTGAAATATTCGGCCAACTACTATCTGCAAGGAAATGGACTGGCTGAGTCAACAAATAAAAACCTAATCAGGATTATTAAAAGAACAGTTGACTAGAACCAGAAGAATTGGCACAAAACTTTGGTAAATGCTTTATGAGTAGATAGAATAATGAAGAAAGCTTCAATTGACACTTCTCCCTTTAACTTAGTTTATGGGAAGGAAGTGGTTCTTCCAACTCACTTAATGATCCCCTCCTTGTCTTTAGTACAATACATCGATGAAGTATCTACTTCGTCCTTACAATTGAGATAAATGGAAATATTTAAATTAGAAGAACAACGAGAACAGCTAAGAAAACCCATGCTCATTACCAAGCGCTAATAAAATCCTCTTTTGATTCAAGCATAAAGACCAGAAAAACTTTCAGATGGAGATCTAGTTTTGAATGGGATAAGGC
Organism: Pinus taeda; assembly: GCA_000404065.3. Classification (NCBI taxonomy): domain Eukaryota; kingdom Viridiplantae; phylum Streptophyta; class Pinopsida; order Pinales; family Pinaceae; genus Pinus; species Pinus taeda. The sequence goes on from APFE031644446.1 coordinate 26,965, forward strand.
TCATGAGAGAAAGGCAAAATATCCAAAATTCCAGGAAATGTGGCTTGGTCCTTTCAGTGTAGAGTCATAGGCCCATCAACGTTTGTGTTGCAGGATTTAGCAGGTAGAAAGGATTCTTTGCCTGTTAATGGACAGATCCTAAAAATATACTTTCCATAGAAGATTACTCTTCTATTTTTGTAGGATAGATTTTTGTTTTTTCTTCTTTCTTACAAATAAAACCAGTTGTAGATGGTTACTACAGGAGTTCACATAAAAGGACACCAAATTCTCTGTTAGATTTTGATTTTTCGCTTGTACAAATAGTATAAAATTTTGAAAAATCTGATCTTTATTATTGACGGATACAGTTAAACTTTAGACTATATATGATACTAGTTCCAACTTCAAAAAATTTTATGAAAGCAACCTTTGGCAAAAAAACTTGTTTTATATCAGCATAATGAAAGGTATCAATAATAAAATGAGTATTCTTCGTAAAACTGTTGTTTTCAAACTCTATTATTATCATCCAGAGTTTTCTTAAGGAAAAACAATGGTTTCCTCCGTGCTAAAGAAAATCGCAGCATTCAGAGAAACAATCCGAGAAAACACTATATCTCAAAGAATAAGAGGTCTCATCACAAGCCGGCTTATCATGATCACAGATATTATAACTTGCTGACTTTGCCAATACTGTCCACCAAAACAAGGCAATGACTTAAGATTGTTGCAATCAAAAGCCAAGGGGTCTCATCATGAGCCAGCTTGTTCAGCAAAAGTGTATATCAAGTGAATGACTGTGTCATAATTTGGCCACCAAACCAAGACATTCTTCTTTAGAGAATAAAAAAAAAAAAAGTGTCAAAATGGGTTTTTCTCTGAAAAGTTGTAGATAGGCTTAAGAAGGATAAAGGATCATTGCTGGGTAACAGGTAACCCTGTCGAGGCTATGGATGCCTGCTGGCAGTAGAGGCTCTACCTACGATAAATGAGCATATTTTAAAAAGCCAGCATAACAGAGATGACCTTATTTTATCTTTAAAAGACCAAGTAATGGCTGGTGTAAATGCAAGGACTAAGCCTCAGGAAACGAACGATTGGAATAGAAAAAGGTTGAAACAAAATATCATTGATAGGATAAGACATAATGTACTCTATCTGTCCATAACAAAGTTTAGACTTATGAAATTTTTTCTGTTTCGGAAGTTAAAATTAAATAGAAAATCAGAGATAATTGGTTCTTCCCAGTGAATCACCATTTTTGTGGTCACCAACAACCCCCCTCTTTGTTTGATATTAGCAATAACACCAAGCAAATGGGGACCCTTAATAAAAATTCAAACAAACAATTTTATGAACATTTTTGTTTTTCATTCCTTAAAACTTTATCGCGACAAAAGAATGAAACATTTTCCTACGAGCATAATAGACTACGAAGAAGTGATGCGAAATTCATCACATCGCATTCACTATGAAGCGCTCTTAAATAAAAAACTTAAGAAATCTCCTACGGCCGATGTGTGACGTCGCATATCGCAACATCACGTAAAATAGCACCCAACGATTAATTTCTGCGATCTGTGATCTGCGACCAGCGATACTGCGATGATCCGATATTGCGATGCTGCGATGCTATATCGCGATCTGCGATCTGCGATCTATGATGAACGCAAATTTTCCTCGGCGCAGTATTCAAGGAAAATTGCCCATTAATCAAAATCAAGCGTGTGCCTTAAAACGAAATTAATGATTTTACGCCGAAGTATTCAGGAATGACAACTTTTTGTTTTTCGAAGGGTCAGTTCGCTATGAATGTCATGATTATGCATACATAAAATTTAAAGCTTTCATGTCAATCTTTATTACCATTAATCCTTTCCTTCGCATAAACTATAAAACAGGAAATAACATGAAGCAATGTGCAGGAAACATCTAAGTAAAAGGGGAAAGCACCAATGCTCGGAGAACAAAGAAGAAATCCCTTCAGAAACGGATGCTGCATACGATAGGACCACAGATTCCAGAGTATCACTCAACAGATGCTGATGTCGATAGGTCATCTAAAGCTCAGAATCAAAGGCGCACAAAAGTAGCATGATTACAAAAAGATTTGAAGCTTACACACTAGAAAAGCCCGGAATGAAGAACGGAGGCAGTTTTCAATCAAGAGAATTGTTCAGAAAGTAAAGTCTTTGACTCATCCAGTCGTTCGCAAGGACGGAAACCGAAATAGCAAAAGCAGAATTAGTTTGAGGGAAATTTGAGTTATTACCAAGTATACACGCAGTGAATACACCCAGTCAGAGGAAGATTCTCTAAAATATCTTATAGTTTACCAGGAAGTGGTGCCAGCTCTTGTTACTTCTATTTTTATAGCACACATGAAAGGGGAAGGCAACCAGTCGACTCTTCCCAGTCGAATGTTGCATGCTTACAACACTAAGGAGCAAATACAGAAATAGTTCAGAGTCAGATTTAATTTTTAGAAATAGTTTGCTTTATCAGAAGGACGGTCATTTGAAAACCGGATCCTAAATTTATGTAATCAAGTTAATTTAGCTAGCAGTATTTAAACCCTTCTCAGGCATTTAGAGAAGGGTCTGGAGATTTGTCAAAAACTCGTCCTCAGAACATGCACTTTTGCGCCCTCGGAGGTGGTTTTGATGAATGGATGGATCAAGGTTTATTAATGTTTGCATTTGATATCTGCTACTGGTGTTGCACTTCTGTACTCTTAGTAGATGTTAGAGCAAGGAGAGATAAATCATTGTTACTTGAAGCTTATGCGTGGAACCAGTCATAAATGGTACTTTTATCTCTTGACCATTTCTGCTTATATTCTTGAAGTGATTTATAGTTTTTAGTTGTTTATATGTTATTACATGAATGTATGGGTTACCATTTGGCACTTCTGTACGGTGGAGTCATATTGTTTATGTCTGACATATGAATGGCTTATTATGCGATATGCTGTTCACAATTGTTTTGCCTAATTTCTTATGCAAAGTGGTTTATCTTGAATGATTTCTATTCTTATGATATCTCAATGATCTTTATTACTAGTTATTGTTTGAAATCTCTTTAGATCGCATAACAGAAGATATACATCCCGGGTTAGCATAGATTAGATGTGTTGTTTCTCATTAGATTACAATAGCATAGAGTTAGTTTAAGAATCTGAATTAGATTAGCTTTAACGTACTCTTAGATCAGCATTATTCAACTCTATGCACACACACACACCCTAGATCGGGAAACTGGTCCCGTTATCCCCAGTCGGAACCGCTATACCAAACGGATAAGGAGCTGCCAACCAAGGTACGGACCGGGTGGGTATCCCCCTTATTGTCGACCCGATTTTCGGGGCTTCAACAAGTGGCAATCCCAATAGTGGAGGACGTAGTCGTGCGTGCTATGTTATTCATGGTGACATGGGCAGCGAGCTCCCAAGCCCAACACAAGGCTTCAAAGACTCACCTTCGGCTGGCTCTCGAATGTCTCAATCCAACCATGTTTAATTGGGTAGACACAGTGACAGTGAATATAAAGAGGCAACTAACCCTCTCCCGATGGGGAGAGACGAAGCAGTTCAGTTATGTGTCCATCTTAGTCCTGCTCATGCTGGAGCAGATGCCGGCATTGCAGTTTCAGGACATGGATTTGGATTTGCCCAGACCACATGAGACCAGGGCTACACGGTGGGCGCACATCATGCCACGAGGAGGTGGCGGATGACCAGTGTCATGGGGGACACTGTTTCGAGAGTGGCTGGAGTGCCAAGTGATCTTCGTTGAGGATTGGCCATACGCTGGCATGGACTTCTGCAGAGATCTTGACATGCAACTGCTCGCTGGAGAGCAGTGGGATGATGGTGGTCAGACACTTGATGGTGGTCAGACACTTGATGCAGATGTAGGACCAGTGAGACCCATTGGGTTGGCTCCAGAGGCGCAACAGGATGCACAGGGAATTGGAGCACTAGCCTTAGCTTCCCCGGAGGATGACGAGATGGAGACAGTGGCCAAAAACCTTGAGGGTCTGATGGCGGGGATCCTTGATTATATTGGGGTCGAGGAGGTTCCCGTAGCATTGCAGGTCTCGTAGCATTGCAGGTCCTCTTTATATTCACCGCCTATTGAGTCGGGTGGCCCGAGTGGCAGTGTGCTATAGGGAGTATAACCCACCGCAGTAGATGCCTAGGTTTATTTCTTACTGATGATTTTTGAGAGACATGTGTCTCGGATGTATGGAGAAAACTAAATCTTTGGACATATACACTTATTTTTTTATCACCTCAGTGTGCACACAAATATATTATATATTATATATATATATATATATATATATATATATACATATAGATATACATATACATATACATATACATATACATATACATATTCCTATGGTACTTTGTTGTGCTTTACATGTTTCTTATATGTTGTTTTGATTACATGTTATGTAAATGTATGTCTAATACATGGTTGGCCAATGCATAAGTTAACGTATTTAATATTCATGGAATGTGTTGATATGTGATGAAATCAATATTCCTTTCTAACAATTTAACACGTAAATATAACCTTAAAATCCGATGTTCTATGATGGAATATCGCCCATTGAGCTGGTGGACGACAAGCTGAGTATCCAGGTTCACAACCAATGTACAAATACTAATATTGATCGCCTTGGCCAGTAACTCAATAACAACACTATACTCAACGACATTGTTTGTGGTACAACCTAGACAAACACCTTGAAGGTCTACCAGTTCACCATGAGGATCGTAGATCACCCATGCCACAGAAGACAGGTTGCGGGTACTGCGGCGGGCACCATTAGCGAAACCAATGTAAGGTGCACTAGACATTTGCACAATAAGGAAAAAGACACAATAAGCGGAAATCATGACGACACACCAAGCCAAAAAATGAAAACACATACACACACAACACACCTGCTAAACACATGTATGTACAAATCAGAGTGCATGGAATTCACGCATAATATTAATCAAGTAAATCCCATTTCGGGGCTTATCCCATTGCGTTGCTGTGTGACCATCCCAGATAATGTAGGCATTGTCTTGGCCCATTTTGTAAAGTAATCAAAGGTACCGATGATATACCCATGCTCCCCGGCTGAGCGAGGGTTATAGGTCATATAATTAATGCCTCATTTAACAAAAGGGCCAATGGTAACAATAGGGTGTAATAGGAAACCAGAAGTAGAGTGCTCAAGACAAGGAAGCATTTCCTGGTGGGCAGGGAGAAATGAGGAAAGATGGTGGGGATTGGACCAAGGGGTTCCTCGAGAGACATGGTCTCGATAATGGCTTCATCAGAAGGAAATATTTCCTTTAAAGGATCTGAAGAAGTATGGTCTCCAAGCCAAGGGGAATGAGTGTACGAATCAAGATCTCTTCTCAAAGGAGCAGATTTAGGAGGTGGAGATGATACAAAAATAATCTCCATGTAGTTGAGCTCAGCAGGACTCAACAGCATCTCATCGCCCCAAGATTCTATCTGACCAGCGGGGGGAAGAACCCACGGATCAGAGTGAATGGAAATCATATTAATAGGAGTGACATTCAGAGGTGGGAGTGAAAAGACACCCATAAGGGTAGGATATTTAAAGAGTCCAGCTCCCACATTCTCCCATGGAATAGAGGTATGCTCCACAAAAGGAATGTTTCCTTTGAAAGAGGAGGCGAATAAATACAGTTGGTCTACTGTGACGATCTTCCCCTGATGAGGGAAATGAATGACACGAAATAGAGACGAAGCCATGGCTCGCATGGCATATGTCCAGCTTCGGCCCAAAAGGAGGTTGTAAGTTAGATTGGCATCAACGACTTCAACTTCCACTTTGACCGTCTTCCCTTCCAAAGTAATAGGAAAAAATTGGAGTATATTGTAAGGGTGAGACTCTCTCCCCTCAAAGGCTTCCAAGGTCGTAGGAGACTGGCTCAGAGTTGGGGAACCAATAGCCTTCCAACAAGCAACAGACATTATGCAAGTTGAAGTGCCTTCATCAATGACGGTATGATGAATCGTTTTGGAGTTGGTGATGACCTAGATAAGGAAGGCAATTTGGTGAGGCAATCTTGGTATATGGCTGTCGAGATTGAAAGAAATCAAATCCGATTTGGCTGGGTCGATGCCACTGATAGCCGATAGCAAGGACTTCCTCTGGGAGGGGCAGCTCTAGAGAACTTCTAGAGCGGACATAGCTGACGGAGCCTAGGCTAAGTCCTCAATAATGCTATAGCTTTGAGCAGCATGAGCATTAGGGTTGTAAGAAGATTTCCTGAGTACACCTTTAGGAGGGGGTTAGACGGGTGTCTCAGTACTAGGTCTCTCAATATGGAGCGGACCAGAATTGGATGGAGGAGCGCTAGAGGGGACCTCATGCTCTTTCTCGGCAAGCGACAGATATTCTTTCGCTCGAGTACTAATCTGAATGGGGATCGTCCCAGCCATAAACACTTGAGAACCAAAGGGAGAAGAGGATTGGGATGGGTCAGCCACCATTTGTGTTTGTTTCTAGGGAAAAGTTTCTTTCAGCACTGCAGGAGTCCCAGAAGCACCTTTCAACAAGAGACTAACCTCAAACCACCTCGAGTAGTCTTTGGTATAGTGATCCTTGTCATAGATAAGACAAGGATAATTGGGCTTGCATTTGGTTCCTTCCTCGGGTAGAGGTTTAGCGGAATCCTACTTCGATTGATCAGTTTTATTTTTTCCTTTTCCCTTCTTTTTTCCTTTCGAGGCTTTGTCCGTCGTGGTGGACTGAACGGCATTAGCCTCAGAAGTATTACCGGAATTAGATACAGCCTAAGAAGTATTTTCATTTGAAGTATTCAACTTTTTCTTCCCAGGGTTTGTGGAATATTTCTTCGAAGGTGGATTAACAAAACCAATAATACCATCAACAGATGGTGTTGGCGGGGCTTTGGAAGTTCTGGGCCTCGGGGCATCAGGCAAATAATCATATAGTGTACCGGGCTGGGAATAAACCAATTCAAGGTACTGAGCACACATTATAGCCTGCTCTTCAGTTACACATGCCCCCATAGCAATGTCCTGTGCTATTGGAAAGATGAATGAGGTCGTGAACTAGTTGGTCAGGAGCTGATCGGGAATCCAAAACTTAATCAAATGGTGACGCCATCTCCATTCATGGATATGATCAGAGATGTGCATAGCCATTGTTTGCTTAAGGGATGTCAGGAGGTGTGTGCTTTTTTCATATCGAATCGGTAACTGAAAATGAGTTAAAAGTGCCATCGCCAACAAGTTAAAATCCTAAAAAGATCCACGATCTAACTCAATATACCACTTAGCAACAGAGCCAGTGAGGGTCCTTTGAAAAAGGCGGAGCCGCATTGAATCATCAAGCCACGAATTTGATAAACACCATAGATGATAAGTCATAACATGGGCTTGGGGGTCTTCTCCAACTTTACCATCAAATTTGGTACAATCACCAGGAATCTTAGTTGGAACTGGTGGCCAATACGGATTATGAAGGATAGGATCATTGGTCAGTTTGGACACATCCGGTAACTCCAATGTTGCTAAAAAGGGTAACTGAGGATTAAAGGACATTTGAGACCACAGGTAGGAGGTAGCACTAGAGTTCCAGCCAACTGCTTGTTGCCCCCATTGATTATGTCCAGATGGATTTGGCCCAGAAGGGTTCTGTCCGTAGGGATTTTGTCCATAGGGGTTATAGCTATAACCGGATGGTTGACCCTAGATTTTCCCCCCAACATTCCATTGATTACCAACTTGGCCTGCAGGAGCAACATACAGTTGCTGGTAATTCTGATAAGGACTAACCTACAGTTGTTCATAATTTTGATATGGGGCAAATTGAGTTTGCCCTTTGGATTGCTGGAGACCATAAGGCGGTTGGGCTCCATACTGAGCCTGGGGGCAGACTACGTTTGATAAGAAGGTTGAGATTGAGACCCAACCTGCATTTGAAGACTGAATTGGTTCTGAAGCCCAGACTGGGGCTGAAAACCGAGTGGAGCTTGAGAAGCAACAATCATTTGAGTGCCTGGTTGAACAGGCCCAAATGGTTGTCCTTGAGAGGATTGAGGGTGTGCCATCTGGCCAGAAGGTTGACCTAGTTGAGATTGAGATTGGCCCACTTGCCCAAAAGGTTGAGCTTGATGGGTACTGGCTTGTCCTTGCACAATTGAGGGCTATCCTGATGGGCCGGATGGCTGAGCAGATTGGACAGTTGGTTGACCTGATTGGATTTGAGGTTGACCAAACTAGATAGTGGGTTGGCCTTTCTATACGTAAGGCTGGCCACCCTGCCCAGAAGGGTATCCCTACTGGACCCCCAAGTTGACCTTGTTGCATGTAGGGTTTTGTTGGATTTCCATAGGGTTGCCCAAGATAAGTAAAAGATGAACCACCATAAGCCGAAGGTTGTCCTTGGAAGGGTTGTCCTTGTGGGCCTCCAGATTGCCCTAGATAAGATTGTCCGTAATACTGCTGCCCATAGGAGGGTTGTGTGCAAGATGGCTGACCTTGATAAGGTGGTCCTTGAAAATTTACAGGGGGTACTTGGCCACCACCGTAACCAGTGGTACCCCAAGCAACAACTAACGAGACTGTGACCTCAACCGCAGGTTGAGATGGAAAAGGCCCTTGGTGATAAATGTGAGCTCCTTGAGAATCGTAATAATGAAATGGGCCTTGCATGCCCGGATTCTGAAGAGCATGCAGATTTTGATCATATGCCCCCTGCTAGAATGGAACCAGAAGAACGCAGGGCATTAAGTGTAGGATCAAAAATTTTGGATGTGGATATCGATGGGCCACTATTCGCTGATCCAGGGGAAGGTCCAGTAACAATTGTCACAACTGAGGATGCAGTGACGGCACCAAAAACAGGCACTGAAGAAGCCACACAGACAGTTGGAATAGTCGGGACTGAAGTGACAGACGCATTGTGAATTTGAGGAATAAAAGACTCCAAAGTCGGAGTGATGGTATGAGACCACATAGAACTCGTAAGGGAGGTCCTAGAACCAATAACATCCCTCAAAGCCCTATAGCGTAAGGGTAATGTGACACCAAGAGGGGTGACATTGAAGGGTGGAGTTTCCGCTGGGATAGGAATTTCACCGCTCATCGCAACAGATCCTTCACTTGTGATGGGGGATGTGTCATCCATGTCAGAAGAAGACATTGGGACCGAAACACTAGGAGGAGTAGCAGGAATATCTTCTTCAGAAGGCTCCCAAATGGGGTTCCAATGAATAACGTAAGCCTCATCTTCTTGAGCGCGAGAGTTGATCGGTTGGATACTCGGAATAACAGGGAGAGTATCACTACTAATCGGGATCTCAGGAGCAACAGAAGAGGGAGACCCTTGGTCACTTGGAACGGGAGACGGGATTGGTGATTCCGCCAGGATGATTCGATTCAAAGATCCTAGGAAAACTAACGGGAAAGAACCGTACTCAAGCTAACACAAACAAGATCTAACAGGGTAAACGTGAACGTGGCCAAATAAATTTTAAGACACAATAACACAACTTGACCTTTTCATCTTTAAAGAGTCGAGAAAAGGACCAAAAGATGACTCTAGTCGCCTTCGAATGTTTAATGAGCCTGAAGTGACAAGTGCTCAGATGAACCTTTTCTTTATGGAGTTCGAAAAGGAGTGAAAGTGACCACTTTGGAGAACTAGGCAAAAGGTTTACCAGACAATCCGTAAAACTGCATATACACCTTGGCAGTCATATGAAAACCAAGGACTTTCCATATGGCAGTCAATCTTCTTGAATGTTGTGTTCGGTGCGTTACGGTTTGTATGGTGGAAGACACGGCTTCCTATGGATAAAGGATGATAAACCTAGTGGGGTCTCCCAACATATACTCGACGGTACATGGGAGCACAATTCTGTACTAGACCACTATTGAGTCACAAAAGGAGGAATCACCCAACCTTGAGTGGAAACAAAAGTGACTAGGTTTAATGACGCTGGAGCACGTCTCTAGCCTAGACCTCTAAATAGTGTGCGTTATGTTCCATTGCATTGCTATATTCATTCAATTCATTTTAGAGTTGATCTTGGATTATGTTTCAGTTTTTAGGCCTTACCGTATGTATATAATAAATCCTAGGATGCATCTAGAATGCACGAAAAATCCTTTTCTTCGATGAACACCTACCGATGAGAGGGTAGAGAGATCATTTCCAAACCAAGAAAACCAAGACAACAAAGGTAGCAACTCAATGCATATAGAAACCAATTCCTAAAGTGCACGGATACTACTAATGAGAGATCTTAATCATTCGCTTTCCAATATGCAAACTTGAAATGCAAATTCACTTTCACATTCGTACTAAATGAATGCAACATTTTTTATTTTGATGTCTTTAAATATAGAAAAAACAAATAAGTAACAAGCAAGTGTAGAAAAGCCCGGTTGATCCAAACAATTGTAATCTATGTTAGGTAGCGAAAAGAAATCGAATCAATGCCAAAGATTGGTTCAATAACATTCACTAAACAATAAACCAAAAACAGGCTAAGGGGAAGGCTCAATCAAACCAACAAGAAGCTACAAACGAATCTTGAGCAAAAAAGCAACCAAGCCAACAGATTCAAGGAACTTAAAACAGTGATCTAGGTCACATAAGAAAAAAATAAGATTCATTCAACAAAGCTCACAAGAAAGTGCCTTAACCATGAACACTGAAAAACAAGCCATCAAGCAAGCGAGAAAAGCAAGGGACCATTAGGATTGATGGACTCAGGAGGAAAAATTGAGAAAATCAATTCTACAGCAATCAGCGCAGGTAATACACAAGCAACAAGCGTTGATAAAGCACTAGACGTAGCAACAAAGCGATGTCAGTGCAGAAGTACGTGACCTTCCCACAATGGTCTGATTTCCAGCATCGTCGTGACTATTAGGCATAATTACGTGATGAACAGGATATTATAAAAGGATGAGTGCGATGACAACACGACTGTTAAAATTAAATCCACGATGATGTTCAAAATAGTGACAGAGTGAACCAAACTCCCAAATCAAAAACAGTGAATCCTTCAATCAAATAGGGATATTTCCTAGATCAACCCAGGAAACTCAGAGGACTGATAACTAATCCCCAAAAATTCAAAAGGGAGCAAATTAGCAAAAATCAAGGCAAGAGAAAACAAGAAAAACAAAGGCCAAAACCATCGCCAGCGGAGTCGCCAATTTGTGATGCAGGAAAGTTTTCGCTCTCCAGACAGAGGCAACCCCTCTAGCCCTAGAGTGGGTCTAGTCATAAACAAGGATGGATCAACAATAGCTTTCCTTAAACAGTTAAAGTTGGAGACCTACCTCAACCAGTGGTCGATGGAGTTCTGTTGCACTGCTCCAGCTTCCGCTTCCTTCTCCTCAATGAGTGATCAACCTGAAACAAAGCAAAGGAAATACAACAAAGCACATAATCCGGCAAAAACAATAAACCATTTACTCACAAAGTCAATAAGTCATGAGCTATCAGGTAAATTACATACAAGACATAGGAAAACATCATGGATTGCATTAATAATGAAATAAGAGTCAGCGTACAACCAAAGTCTTGACGTCACAAGCCTTCTCAGAAAGAGTCCAGCCAACATGTTCTTCAAGCATTCACTCTTTGGAGATGGTTCTCCCAACATACAAGAACTCTCTCACTCATAAGTTTTACACAAGATCAAGGGAACTTCACAACCTTCCACAAGTTATCAACAATCCCACACTTGTCATTCTCACACCAGCTATCTAGCAAAGTCACAAAACACTAACAGCACTGCTCAACTAGCCAACTATCATAAATTAGCAATGCATATCAATGGTGAGAGTTTAAATAGGAGAAGGAGTCTCCATGAAAGGTGGAAGATATAGCTTATCATCAAGGAAGGTAGCACAATTGACAGAACTGCCACACTAGGGAGGGAAGGGCGACATAAACTAAGCCAACAACCAGGTCTAGAGTCATCTGGAAGGCCGACTGTTGGAACAAATTCGTCCAATCTAGATCATCGTAGACACATAACTGAGGTTCAACACTAACATCGCTAGTGATCAGTGTAGCTAGTCAGATCATCGCTGAAAGAAACACATAGCCCCACGCTGGTGCTCAAAATCGGGCCATCACGGGAATCAGGTGTACTTCCGCGCTGGTAGCACGAATGGATTGTTCATGAGCACCTTTTAGCATGTTTATTAAGCCAATAGCCGTGATGAGGCAGATAACTTAGGAAAAGTTGGTCAATTGGTAGCATAGGAGAGCATTTGTCTGTCTTAAGCATGTTTGACTTGGACACATGACACAATGAGAAAATCGGGAGTGAAAGCAGTGATAAATTACTGTGTAAGAGTCTTTCCTAAGCATATTGTTTCTGTAAATTCCATCAGTTCAATATATGAACTTGCCAAGCTCGTACTACCAATATTTAATGATGTCCTTAGTTTTCTTAGAGAAGTTACAATACCATTTTGTGTTATGAACCAAGTGATGTCTCGATATTTAATATTAAAGAACAACATATGATGTGAATGTTTCTATTGTGACACCATGGACATCTTTTATCATCATATGTTTCTCATTGGTTTGAGAATGATCCACACAATAGTTTCAACACATGGAAGAATGGGTGGATGTGCTGCTACCTTGTGAAATCATGACTTCTTGACATTAATATATATTTCACGATCCTCTTCTTCCTTGGGTACCTCCTTCCTAGAGAGCATTTAGTATATTTATGACCAAAGTCATGGGCATTTATTTGTCTATGTAACATGTAGTATCTGCATAAATGGGTACTCTGATAGAGGGAATTTCCACAACCCCTTTAATATTGCTTTATGCTATCTCCTTTCCAAGCATTTTACTAGTTGGTGGAGCCATATCTCATTTTGATGAGGAGATGTTGATAATCAAGATCGAGCGTACTTACAATTTCAAATTTATCCATTGCAACATAAAAATTTTAGGAAAAAAATACAAATACAATTCATTATTTATCATGGTTCAAAAACTGTGAAATTACAATGCAATAAGCCTTAGTCATGTATTATAGATATAAAATGTGATAAGGGAAGAATCGTGCGATGGGAAGGTTTGGTTGCAAACTACTAGAGCAAGTTGTGATAAGGAAAATACTTAGTTCCAAAGTGCAGAGACAATCTGTCATTAGGAAAAACAATGTGGCCAAAGGTTTAGTTGCAATTTGAGAAGGTAGTTTGTGATAAGGGGAGATAATCACAATCCTTGAAGATAAGTTGTGACTGATAGAATACTTAGGCACAGAGGAAGGCTTAGTCACAATCTCAATGGGTAATACACGATAAGGGAAGGCTCAATACTATTGGTAGAAGAGAGATTAAGTTGAAAAAATCAAGGATGTGGATTCATAGTTGTCGAGGGTGAAAGGGCTAAAAAACAAGCTAATGAAAACATTGTCGTTGCATAGGAAGAAAGGTGTTGGATTGTGTTATATTCTTTCCACGACTAACCTACGTAGTGAACCGGGGGGTTAGAGGGGGGGCAGAGCCCCTCTTTCGTTGCGCCGATTGCGCAACAGGGGGGTCACAGGGGGGGCGGCAGCCCCCCTTGTCTGGGGGGTTTGAGGGGGGCGGGTAGCCCCCCTCTACGGGGTTGGGGATAACGCCCCGAGAAAAAATTTTTGGACCCTATATTAGGTTGGGCGAACCTACCTATGGTTTTCGTTCCATGCTTTTTGACGCGATGGTTTTCGGTCCATGGTATTGGATGCTTCGGTATGTATAAATATGTATTGTAATATTGAAAGGAATATAATGAAAAATCAAGCTGGTAGTCTCGGTTTTGAGATCCAGTG
>APFE031644446.1:55213-77917 GCA_000404065.3 Pinus taeda
GTGGAGAACTACTTCCCTCCTTAGGAGATACGAAGCCCAACTGAACCAACTCAAACTGGAATCAGTTCATGGATAGGGTGGAAGGAACCTTCGGAAGTTTGTTTGTAAAAACGTTTACCCAACTGGGTTGGCGCTAGTGCGACTCTGAGACAGAGCACCAGCTGGCGCGCCCTCTTTGGGGGATTTCCCCCATTGGCGCGAGTGGTACACTGTGGAATAACACCAATGGAGAAAGGGCTATATTTTTGGGTATTTTGCAGAAGGTGTCTTCAGGGCATATGGAGTACATACTTTAAGGGATACAATGCAGGTGTTTTCAAGTTATGTCACTTCTCACATGTCCTTGATATGACTGCCCTTGATCTGGACGGAATTGGCCACCACCGTAACCAGTGGTACCCCATGCAACATTCAAGGGAATTGAAGACTCAACCGCGGGTTGAGCTGGCAAGGAGGTATACAAATGATGACCTATAGGGTCATAATAGGGGCCTTGCGCTCCTAGATTTTGGACAACATGCAAGTACTGAGAATATGCCCCCTGCTAAAATGGCATCAAAAGAAGGCGGGGCACTGCTTGCAGGATGAATAACTCTGGCAGCATGTGCTGATTGACCACTACGTACCGGACCACGGGATGGGTCGGCAACAGTAGTTACGACGAAAGATGTCATAACGGCACTAGCAACCGGAGTCGACGATGCGACACAAATGGTCGGATTGGTCGGAACTGACATGACAGTGATATGGTGAACTTGGGAAACAAAAGGTCCCATAGTGGGAACGATGTTATTATCCCACATAGAAGAGGAATTCCCAGAGCCCATGGCATCCCTCAGAGATCTGTAGTGCGCAGGAACTGTAATACCGAGAGGTGTAACAATGTAGGGCGTAGATATGACCAGGGATGTGGCCGGGATAGGAGTCTCAATACTTGACATAACAGGTGTTCCACTCGATACAGGATATGTGTCTTCCATATCAGAAGAAGCCATCGGGGTCGAAACACTAGTAGGAGTAGAGGGAAAATCCTCTTCGGAAGGCTCCCAAACAAGGTTCCAAAACAAATCATAAAGCTCGTCCTCTGGAGCACGAGAGTTCAACGGTTGGACACTTGGAATAACAGGGAAAGTGTCAGCACAAACCGGTGTCTCAGGAGCAGCAGAAGAAGGAGACCCTTGGTCACTCGGGACAGGAGACGGGATCGATGGATCCACCAAGATGATCGAATCGAACAAAAATCCTAGATAAGCTAACGATAAAAGACCCTACTCAAAACTAACGCAAACAAGATCTAACAAGGTAAATGTAATCGTGGTCGAATAAATTTTTAAGACATTAGGAAACAACTTGACCTTTTCATGTTTTAAAAGTCAAGAAAAGGACAAAAGATGACTCTAGTCGCCTTCGAATATTTAGTGAGCCCGAAGTGACAAATGCTCAAGTGAGCCTTTTCTTTTAAGGAGTCCGAAAAGGATCAAAAAGTGACTACTCTGGAGAAACTAGGCAAGGGGTTTACCAGACAATCCGTAAAACTGCATATACACCTTAGCAATCATATGAAAGCCAAGGACTTCCGTACGGCAGTCGATCTTCCCGAATGCTGTGTTTGGTGCGTTCCAGGTTGTAAGGCGGCAGACATGGCTTCTTCTGGATCAAGGATGATAACCTAGTGGAGTCTCCCCATATATACACGACGATACATGGGAGCACAAGTCCGTACTAGACCACAGTTGAGCCACACAAGGAGGAATCACCCAACCTTAATGTGAGAACAAAAGTGACTAGGTTTAACGACGCCGGAGCACGTCTCTAGCCTAGACCTCTAGAATGTGAGCGTTATGTTCCAATGCATTTTTAAGTTCATTTGATTTATTTTAAAGTTTATCTTGAGTTAAGTTTCAGTTTTCAGGTCCTACCGTATGTAATTTCTAAAAATCCATAAATGCAATCTATATGCCAAAACATGTCATTCCATTCGATGAATGCCAATTACAAGAGAGTTAGAGAGCTTTCATGCAAACGAAACGACCACAAACAACACAGAGTTTCCCTAATGCAGCTAATGCAAATCAATAAAATTTTCTTTAAGATCACTAATTCACTAATCAAAATGAAAAGTCCTAACTTTCATTAACTGTTTCAAAGCAAAGAGATTTTATTTTTCAACAATGGCAAAATGCACTAAAGAGCTTTTGAGAAATAGTACAAACAAATTCTAACCAATACACACATGTTCAGTTCCTCAAAACACAAATCAACACCCAAAGAATAAAAAAGGTCCCAAAGACAACAATGAGCCGTGTGATCTGGGCTCAAAGTGAGACGAAGCGGAATTCAAGTGAAGACGAAGCAAATCACCTAAATAACACAACGAAATGATTCACGACTACCAAACAAGTGTAAGGGAGCAAGCAAGAGAGTCGACTGGACAACAAAATGATAAAAACACCTTAGGAAGTCTTGATTCACAAGGCCACTAGATGCCCTAGGGCTAGAGATGCGAAATCGGTAGAAAAAAGTAAACACCCAAAGGGCAGCGATCGAAACCAGTCAAATCACACTCCAAGACACTCCAATAGTCTAATAAAGGTACTTAGGACAAAACCAAAGCTCAAAAAGTTGAGAACCAAGCAAACTTCAAAATTTTACAGGCCTGGCACGACTGTCAGGCTGCAACTAGCGCCTTTCAGGGATTGGCGCGGGTTGTAAGTGTGCAACATGCGCCAACTGACACGACTGTCACGCTATAAACTAGCACCAGTCGAGTTTGCTATGGAAAAATAAAAAACAAAAGAGCCAAGGCTAAACCAGCAATACCTAAGTACTCTCAAGAGGCAAAACAACACAGGTATCCAACCCAGAAAGAAAAACAAGCGGGAGAAACCAAGGAAACAATCAAGGAACAAGGCAAGTCCCAAGTCGTTCAGTTTGCAAACCAAACCGGAGATGGATTGAAGTAGCGTTGATCTACTTCGCTAATGCAAAGCAATAGCATTTCGAAGGCTATCTAGCCAGACTTCAGGCTCCGTCTAAAGTTTACAAATCAAACAACAAGACAAGATAAACAAACAAGGAAAAAGACAAATCCAGCAGGGATACCCTTCCGGTCAACCCTACGGGAATCCGAGACAACCTTACACGCAGCAAGGACAACCCGAAAACTAGAAAGGCTACCCTTCTGGGCAAGGTGGCCAGCCTTACATGCAGCAAGGCCAACCCACTACTTAGCCTAGTCAGCCATCTGGTCTGCAAGGACAACCTTTGGTTGCGCAAGGACAACTAAACACCCAGCAAGTTCAACCTTCTGGGCAAGTAGGTCCGTCTCAGATCCAACCAGGACAACCTTCCGGCCAGATGGCCCAACCTCAGTCTTCACAAGGATATCTCTCTGGGCCTGCTCAACCAGGCATGCAAATGGTTCCTGCTTCTCAAGCTCATTATCCAGGAAGTTGACTTAGAGACTCCTTCAGGTACCTTGGAGCCTGCATGCCTCAATGGCAGGTTCTTCGTGTTCGACGCGAGGTTTTCATCATTGGCCTCCGATCGGATGATTCTATGGGTGTTCGACATCGGCCCACTGATTCACACGTCGTGGATTGTACCTATAGTACCTTGAGGAACATTGTCATTATTGGTGGTGCCTCTCGCATCTGTTAACAGTTTTTATCATTGGCTGGTAATCAGACGGTGTTCTCGCATGTTCGAATTCGACTCCTGTATTCGCATGCTTGAACTTGTACTTTGTTTGGGTCGGGTTGGAGTGCAAGACCCTAGATTTTGTATGTTGAGATCGAGGCTGCATTTTGTGGATTATTTTAATCACTACATGACTCATTCACTGGATGGCTACGACCATGCCTGAGTCTATTCATTGATCCTCATCGGATGGCTGCGTCCATTCCTAGGATTCAGATTTTTATGTACTCTGCTATGGATGGCCGCGCCCATACCATGTACATCATGTATTTGAGCTATCAGTTGTACTTCGTGCAGGTTCTCCGACAGCCGTGTTTTCAGTCGACCATGTTCTTGTAAAGCACTTCACCCTTCTCTCTCTCGGGCTTCATGCTTTAGGGGGCATCTGTTACACAGTATTTTGTCACCGTCCCTGTTACCCCCTCTCTTGTACAATGGAGGACCTATTCCGGGACCTGTGAGAAGTGACATAACTTGAAAACACCTGCATTGTATCCCTTAAAGTATGTACTCCATATGCCCTGAAGACACCTTCTGCAAAATACCCAAAAATATAGCCTTTTCTCCATTGGCGTTGTTCCACAGTGTACCACTCACGCCAATGGGGGAAATCCCCCAAAGAGGGCGTTCCAGCTGGCGCTCTGTCTCAGAGTCGCACTAGCGCCAACCCAATTGGGTAAAGTTTTTAACAAACAAACTTCCGAAGGTTCCTTCCACCCTATCCATGAATTGATTCCAGTTTGAGTTGGTTCAGTTGGGCTTCGTATCTCCTAAGGAGGGAAGTAGTTCTCCACCTCTCATGGAAGCTTCCTAATGGTAAGGACAATCCCATGAATCAAGTGGATGGTCTTATCTACTCCTCCTACCTCTATATAAGCTTGTTCTTTCCCCTTTGACAAGATAGTTAGTAATTCTACTTTTCAAGCTCCCAAATCTAAGTCCCAAAGTCTGAGAATTGCTAAGCTCATCTTGCAAGAGGCCTTTTTCACCCCCATGAGGCTAAATCTTTAAGGAGGAGATCCATGTCCAAGTAATCAAGGAGAGAGAGGCTTGTTCCCATCCCACAAGCTTGCCAAGGCATTGTGCTGATCACCAGCCAAAGGAGGATTTGACGTCAGAACTTGGTTGTATTCTCTTTTGTTTATCAATAATAATAGACGACTATCATTAGGGTTCCACTCATGTGTCTTTATTATGATCTTTGAGTTGTATCCTTTCTGACTGATACATAGTTGCATTTCTTGGATTTTATGCTTGTATTTGTCTTGTTCTTTGCATGTGTAGGTGTCTATTCACGAGGATCATGAGGATTGTGACCAGCTGAAGCGAAAGAACGGAAGCGACGATGCTTCTACGAATATAAGCGTTGGATTCGAGGTAGGCTCTCATCATTGGCCTTTACTTTGAAATTAGGAACCTGCGTGTTAGCGTTGTTTGATTTTTGCTAGACCCCATTTAGGCTAGTGGGATCACCTCTATCCGCAGAGGGGATTTACCTACAAAACACTATGGTTTTGACCCGAGGTATTGAAAAAGGCTAAAACTATATAAGGAGGTGAAGATCAAAGTGTGAGGGTGTGAAAGTGATGAAAATCTTATGAAGAGTTAGATCAAAAGAAAATATGCATGTTATGGGTTATTGATGCTTGTCTTGATTTGAATTAAGTATGCACATGAGTGCTTGATGATCGATGAGATCTAATAGATCCAAAATAATTATGCACTAATGATGGATCATGATCATGAGACCTGAAATGACTTATCATGTATGATTTGATAATTGATAGGATAGATCTGAGTGCTAATGAATGTTTTATCATTTAAATGCTATGATCTGGGTATATCTAAAGTCATGAAAAGTTGCGAAGTTATAAGTCATTATTTTCAGATCTATACATAGGTTTGCCTCAGTGAAGGCACGTATACACGTGGATTCAAAACTTCCAAGTAGCGCATGAAAAGGAAGGGATTGTTGTTCAGAAATGATTGATCTATCTGATCTATGTTGTTGTTTTATTACTGTTTTTCAATGATGTCTTCATTAGATCTGAAGTAAAAATGATTGTATAAGGAGATTTAGTCTGACTGACTAATTGATTGAATAAAAAGGGTGACCTTTGCTACTATCTGTTTAGAAATCTGTAATATGGCAGTAGATCTTCAGAATGTCTCTGGTTAGTACAGTTTTGGTTCAGGAGTTTGATGATTCTATATCTTTAGAGGTATACATAGGTTGGGTCATAGAAAGTAGTGTATACATGAAGGTTTTCCTAATTAAAGTAGTGTTAAACATTCTAACAAATGGTTTTTAAGGTTGCATTTGGTTTTGGTTGTTGCTACAGTGCTTGAGTTGAGTTCTATGTACTAGTTATAGTGATCTAACTCTTCTAGTTGATTGGTTGAATTTTGATTAAGTGTCAATTGATTGTATTTTGAGTGAATGGGTTATTTAGTTGTCTTAGAAGTTTCAGTGATTGTTTGATTCAATTGTGCTAGAAGTTTCAATGATTGGTTGATTCAAAGATTGATGATTTGGGTTTTAGTTATGATAGATATTGATGATTGGGTTTGATTGATTGATTGATTCATATGTGTCAAAGATGGATGAAAGTATTACAACAATGAGTTATAGTTTAATTGTTGATATTGAGCTTAAGTACTGATAATGGGTCCAGTATGAAATTTTTTTGAAACATGGCCTACATATTGTGTTTTTGTATACCAAGAGTATCCAGTCTAAAAATTTATGAAACGTGGTCCCTGGAGAAATATTGAAGGTTGTATCCTTTTGTAGGTCAGTGCCTACGTACTGGTAAACATATCATCCATTACAAGAGCTAAGGGGTTATAGCTCCCTTCCAGTAGCAGCTAGAGAACGAGTGAAGGTTATATTCTTCTGTAGGTCGGTGCCTATGTACTAGTAAAACATATCAGCTATTACAAGAGCCAGGGGGTTGTAGCTCCCTTCAGTAGAAGCTAGATAACAAAAGAAGGTTGTAGCCTTCTGCAAGTGGGTGCCTGCGTACTAGTATGAGTCTACGCCAGTACAATATTGTAAACAACTTTTTCTTTATATTAAAAAGAAGATAGAGACAAAAACAACAGGTGGTTTTCTCCCGCATTGGGTTTCCACCTTAAATCTTGGTGTTCATGTGTGTTGCTTATGTGTGATAGTTTATTTTGTTATTAAAACACATGGTTACTGTTTATCTAATGTTTAATAAAGTACTGATGCACTGGATGAAGACAAACATATGATGAATTAACTAAATTGTAAAGTTTACTGGATGTACGCTAGTTGTCTTAAGAACAGTCATGTACACACGCGTGTTCCTTTCACTAATGTTGCACATGGAAATGTGAATATGAAAATAAAAGGTTATTGATTTGAAAATACTGATTCACCACCCCCCCCCTCTTAGTATTTTTCCCAATAATTGTTGTTGGAGCGGGTCCTTTGGCAGAAGCTTGATCGCTTGAATGAGATCCGCTGTAACAATGGGAAAGAAGAAAAAGAAGAAAGCACATCAAAAGAAGAATACATCTCAAAGGAACAGTGACAACAAGAGAGACAATTCACTATTAGGTGGAAGAAATTATTCAGATTCAAAATCAACTCAAATTGAAGATGAACAAGCAAAAGAATTATCAGGTACTAATTTTTGGTCCTCTGTGATACATTTCTCTATTCATGCAATATTGAAGATAATGAATGTGACAGTGAAACAATTGAATTTTCTCTTATGGGTCAAAGTGAAAGAAATCTAATAGAGGTAGAAGTTAGAAGGGTCGTAGATAAAATTAGAGATCAACAAGATATATTTGACAAAAGGGGTTGTATCTACAAAGAATAGGTTACCAGGTTAAAAACTCAATTGGAGGAAGGAAACAAAATAATGAAGCAATACAAGGAAAAGGAAGATTAATGTCAAAGGCTGCAGGATGAAGTGACATCATTGAGAAAGCAAGTGAATGAAAATGACACAACAACCAAGGAATTATAAAAAGAACCTATTGTTGTAAAGGTCTTGAAGCCGAGGTCATATCTCTAAAAGAAGATCTTGAAAATTCAAATAAGCATAATGAAGAGCTACTTCAAGCATTTGAAGAACAAGAAAATGAGGTTTTAAAATTAAGACAACAAGTGGAAGAAGGAAGAAAAATTGAATAAATCGTGAAGAAGAAGTATCTGGAAAAGGAAGAACAATATCAGTTTGAGGTAAATATCCTAAAAGGTAAATTAGAAGAAAAGGTTAAACTTTTACAATTTCAAGATTGTACTAATATTTTGGATAATATTCCTAGCAGTCAAAGGTCTCCTGCCATCAAATTTGGTCTTGGTTTTCATGAAACTGTTAAAGGTGAATCTGAGGCAAGGAATTCTAATGCAAAATCTGAAATGCTAAACAAGGAGATAAGAGATCAACCCCATCAACAACCAAGGAAAGAAAGTCTTCAAAGAAAATAATTTACTCCTAACTATGGAAGTGTTAATCGATTCTTTTCTCTAATGAATAATGTTGAATGTTCTATTTGTCATAATTTTGGACATGTTGCAGCTAGGTGCAGAAGTAGAATGTTTCAAGCTAATAACCATCTCACACAAAGATCATCAGCTTCCAAGTACTTTAAGGGAAATTTTTTTTCTTGCAATATGTTTGGTCACAAAGCCATTGATTTCTATAGAAGGAATATGAAATATATAAGATGTTATGCTTGTAACAAGTTTGGGCATATGGTGAAAGAATGCAGGGACAAGTTTATAGATCGCTGTAGACAATATGGTAAGCAATAAAATAAACACATTTATATCAGAAAATATGAAAAATATGAATCCAACAAGAATCAAGAAAAGGAAGATCAGATAAGGTGTGGTCTTATTGTCTGCTCATTCAAAGAAAAATATGAATGTTCTCATCACATAACTAGAGAAAAGAGTAAAATGGAGTTTTTGATGAAGAACCATCATGATAATGATAGTTTTGGAACTAATGTTTCAACAAAAGTTCTAGGGCCAGGTACGATTAGAACAGACTAAGGGGGAACTGAAAGTATGAAGTTTCAGTTTTCCAAATTCCATACGCAGATCTTATGAAGACAAGTCATGTATATACGCAAGTTAGAAACTCCATAGTCGCGTATATGTTGGTTTGATGAAGAAGCAGTGGGATAGACTCAAAAAAGGGTCTGATATGGTTCAAACAATTATCAACTGTCTTTTCTGTTTTGATGGTTGATGATTATAGTCTGTGGATGTTATTTAGAAGTACTTTTTACCCTCATAAGTTGTTGATGACTTGATGTATAAATGGTTGATGATGATTCCTTGATGATTCTTACTGATATATCCAATGATCAGATCCGACAGTGAACAATTAGCATACATTCAAGGGGAGAATATGACATGCTTTTAATAATGCGTTGTTGGCATTATGTTTAGACGTCTTTGGTACCTAATGATTCTTATCAATGGTGAGGATGCTTATATTTTTTAAGTGTTTAAATGATGCATCATGCTATGCTACAATCATAAATTTCTTGTGATGAAATCACAGATGATACTTTACTTGAGCCACTTAGTTGTTTTGATACTTCTGATCAGATTTATGGATGACTCTTTTTGATGATGCATATAGTAATGTTTCTTACATGGGGATCTTCATAAATTCAAGGAGAAGAACAAAGCTTGAGTACACAACTTCATTATTTCATGATGATAAGAGTCACTCATTTCTAATGTCATCATGCCTTAAAAGATGCATAAATTTCATATGGTGCAGTTATGGATGAGGATTCCTATAGTTCTTGGCTCTCATTTGGTTGAGGATTGTTGCTTTTGATGGTATCAAGAAAGCTTGACAAATGACTGATTTCATGGTTTTCTTTTCACTTTGATGAGAAGGTAGATACATATTGCTATCTCTATGATGGATACATTTTATGCTAGATACACGGGTGACTACTTAAATTTCACATTGGTAAATGATGTTGGTATAAACGATCCTCTTGTATGAAGAAAATTGGCCAAGGGAATGGTGTTATTGCAAATTTCATGAAGACATATATATTTGAAGACATGACTATTTGGACACATGACTTAGTCACATAATGATGATGACCTTTTACCAATATTGATTCTCACATATGTTGATTAGAATGGTTGATGCTTATCAGATGTGGGATGTTGGAAAAATACCTAGTGAAGATACATGGTTAATCTATTGAAAGTTGTTATGGAAAGATCATGCAGTTCTTGTTCCGATGATAATGATATGGTGATGGATGATGACTATGGTGTTTTCACATACATATGATATGATGGGAATGGTTTTTATATCATTTCTTGGAAATGTGGCATATGCATAGTTGATTCATGGAAGTCTATAGATAAATGATTTTTCTAACAAATAAAAAGAGCAAGTTGGTCTTGATAAGGTCAAGAGGATGAGTTGATACCTATATGCAACAAACTTAGTCATAGGTTGATGATATTAAAGTTACATTGACATATATTGCAAACTGATGATGGACATATAGAAGTTGTTGTTCTGCTGACAAATGATTATGGTGCAGATCATATATGATGTATGACAGTTGTTGATAACTATCATGATATTGTTTAGGTATTTGGTATTTTTTATAAATGTCATGTATATCATTTGATGTAAATACCTATGATGTAATAATTTTCATATTCAAGTCATGTATGGGATTTTGAGATCATGTCAAATATGTAATCCCACTTGGTTGGGTGGTTGAGTCAAATTTGTATCCCCACTTGGTTGGGAGATTGATGTATGTATGATTCATTGGTGATAGGAAGGTCATACTCACATAGTTCAGTTATAGAGTCATGTTATTCTTTTGAAAAATATTTCTGCAAACTCTGCATATGCTCAGGGGGAGCATGGACAGTATAGTGCATATTAGCATGTACTAAGGGGGAGATTATCTTCGTCCACCCACCTTGATGTCAAAGGGGGAGAGTATCTTGTTGTTATTTGATATATCTAACAGGTTCTACAGATTGAAGTGATCAACACCAATATGGTTGCCATCAAGTCCAAAGGGGGAGATTGTTGGCATTATGATGCATGTGTTGTCTCTGATGGCAACTCACTTGTAACATAAAAAGTATATGGTAACTAGATGAATCTAGAGGCCAGATTAGAGGTGACAGAACGATGGAATAGAATAATGGGTCAAAGGTTTATGGATCAAAATTAGAATATTGATATGGGAAATTATTTTATTATGAATTAGGTGTTCTCTTTGATAGTAACCTACATGATGAGTTATCCCTGATGACAACCTATTTGATGAATGGACTACTTGATAAAGGTATAAACAGGATGTGACAGAATGCATGGAAGTTGTGTTACAAAAGTGACAAAATGCAGGGTAGTTCAGAGGAATCGGTTCAGAAGTGATGTGTTATCACTTTGATAACTATTTTGAAGTAAGAAGAAAGAAAAACCAAAGGTAACCATAAAACACTTTTGGAGATCAGGACCTAGCCTCCCTGATGCTCGGAGAGGGTTATCTCTTTAAGATCTAACTTTGTTTTAGTTAATATGGTTTTAGGCTAGTCATTACTTGCACTTGGGTTTTGTTTTGAAAATTGGGTGGTGGAATCACTTTACTTAGATGGACAAAGTTTTGACTTATACCATTGCGCTATGGAGTCGGATTTCTTACAGGCAAAACTGGATTCAATTCTAAAAACAATGTCTATAGGGTAAGCTAGATAAGTTATTGCACATCTCAGAGGCTAAATGGTGAATGGATTCAGATTGGATTCAGGGATAAATTAATGGTTCCCTAGGCCGGACTTTGGAAGAAATGAAAGAATTCAACCAGGATGGGAGAGAAATTAAGGGTTCTCAAATCCAGGTATCAGAAGAAAACATGCAAATAAATTACTGTGCAAAACAAAGTGTAATTAAACAAATTCTGAGTGATATTTCTAGTTAATCCATTTAGATTTTAGAACACCATTACAATTATGAAGACGCATTAGAAAGGTAAAACAATCACATAAAGAAATTACTTCACTGTAAATGGCTCATCTCATGAATCCTATAGCAAAATGCTTTTATTACTTGCTCCAGTCTGTTGACTTGAAAATGGTTCAATCACCCTTAGGTTCAAGATCACAATAACTCTATAAATGTAAAATGATCCACCATAATACTTCGAATTTTGAAGTATTTATACAAAAGGAGTTACAAAATATCTAAAACTGTATTCAGAACTAATATAGGAAAAAAGAAATATCTTCTTGCAAGAAGATAGAGACAACTATAGAATTGTTTGATGTTGTCCATGTTATTTTGGTTCTGCTAAATGGTACGCTTTGATTTTTAGCCCTTTATGCTGGCAGGTTGTTTGGCTTTCACGCTAGATAGTCTATTTGACTTTCATATTTCATCTCATGCACTTTCACTTGATACACTTTGACTGTGCTGACCTGTCTTAATCCTTTTATGATGCTCATTTACTTTTTACTGTACACTTATATTTTTATTGTTCTTTTACTACAGTAAATCATAGAGTTTTTGCCATGTTTCTTCATCTAGTAATTGAGCATTTTCCTATATATCTCATCAACCTCTGTATATTTGGCAAAGGCTTATTAATAAAAAAGTGTTTCACCTCATGATGGAGGTAAAACAGATTTTCAAAAGTCCGGTATAATACTCTGCCAATTGGTACACCACCCATTGATGAGGTATTTTCTTGTTCTCTAGCTACTTCTCTAATTTTCTTGTTGTAGTCCTCTTGTGTCATCAATTTATCATTTATGACTAAGGGACTAGGTAGTCCCTTTTCTCTAAAAATCTCAAACTTGGTCATAACCCTGTCAATGGATAGTTGCATGGTTTGACACTTATCTTCTAAATTTAAAATTAAATTTCTCTTGGTTAGGACCCTCATGAATTCCAAAATGGTATCTATCCTGTCAGGTATATCAAGTTCTTGTAGCTCATATTTGTTCTTGGAGTTGAGGAATTGAATAATTCTTACTACTTCCTCTGTTATTTCTCCAAGATCTTCTTTGACATTCTGTATGGCTTCTGTAGCTTGTTTGATTAAGTCTATTTGCTCAAAAATGACTTGGATAGATGGCCAAATATCATTGACAGAGTCAATGACATTGGCCCATAAAAATTGTTTTGCCTTTCCCAAAGGCTCACTCAGTGTTAACTCTTTCTCCAGGATTTTCACTCTCTCATTCGTTCTGGTAGCCTTATGTTGTTCTTCCTTATGCATGATCTGGGCTAACCTGCAATCTATCTCCAGGCTGGTAAGTTTCTCTTTTAACTTGTTCATTTCATTTGTCTGAATGGGAATTTCTTCCATTGCCTTAACCAACCTGTTTGCTTCGTCACTAGTGGTAACTGTTACTGTTGATACCGTTGCTGATGTAGTTGTTGTTGCTGCTAGCAATGCAATGGCAATTCGACTAGTGGGAGCTAATGTTGCTGCCAACATGGAAGGCACATCTGTGGCCGCTATAGGAATGAATGTTGGAGGAGCATTATCTAGACCGGTTTGTTTGAGTTGGATCAAGCTATCTAGTTCCTTTTCAATTTCTTTCAATTGGTCATTGAGTTGCAGAACCAATTCCATCATCTCTTCATGACTTGTTTGGATTTCTAAGACTTCTTTTGTTTGAGGGTGTTGTGATTGAGGTAGCTTGAGCTGTTTCTTAAGGGTTGCAATGTCTTCATTTTTCTTCTTAATTAACTGTTCAACAACCTTGATGTCCTTTGGGTCATGGCCCAGCTCAATGATCAGGTCTTCTAAGGATTTGATCCTTGCATATTTGGCAATATAAGATGCTTTTTCCAGTTTGTACTGGGTTGTCACATTGTCTAATGAGTCCTTAAGCTTGAATGCCACCATTGGTTTTGTTGTGAGGGTGGAGTGGATCATCTCTCCAGTCTGCTTGTGAAATTCTATTTGATTTATGGAGTGCACATCCCTGGATAAGACCTCAAAGTTGGTCTTCTTGTAGTCTGTTGTGGCTTTAGGCTGCTGAACAGTAGGCTGTAGGAAAGACACCTGCATCTTTCCTTCTTTGATGTCAAAAGATCACATCAATCTATTTTGATTCGGTGGTGTCATCTGCAAGTACTTGGCATAAGTGTCCGACTTGAGCTTTCATTCCTATTTTAATCTACTTGAATCTTTCCTTGATATCTACTTCCTTGTTAGCTGGCCTGACAAAGGAAGACACCTCCAAACTCTTCTGTCTCTATATAATTTGGGTGTTTGAAGAAGAGGGTTGATGTGTTTTTGCTGATGCAACAATCTTAGTTGCTTTTCTACTCCTTTGCCCCATTGCATCAGTATCAATCATTTCTGTTGATGCAATGTTTTCCTCCTATTCAAACACAAGATTCAATTTGGGCCCTTTTCTTAGTTGGAATTTCTGATCAGTGGTCTCCATGGTAGAGCTTGATGCTTCCTCCCTATTTCTCTTGGGATTTTTCTCCTCATTGAAAGGAGTTTGAATGATGGGAGGGGTATTCATTGGCTCTTCCAACTCTGGGACTTGCAAGAAAGAGCTTTGGTCAAATTGTTTCTCCAAGTCAATCATGGTGTTCTCCACATCCACCACTGTGTTTTCCATATCTATCAATGTGTTCTATACCCATTATGACTGATTGGCATATTGTTCTATGTCAGATCTTGGGTAGTGGATGTAACGTCCCATATTGACCTTTTTTCTGAGCTTGTTTATAACCCCATGAGAGTCATAATGCCAAATTAAACTATTCTTGAATTTGAATTTCTGGAGTATCTTATCACCTTCAGGTCCAGCCTCTTTGGTGTTGCAGATGAAAGGGCCCATTTAGTTTTTGATCTTAAATTATGTTTTCTTCCTAGCATCTAGGAAGTTGACCTCATCCACACCTATCATTTGCCTGAAGTATTCCAAGGAAAATATTCTCATTGGGGGATACTTAGGAAATTTGTAGGGGGTAAATAAAAACCATAGATCCTAATTTTAGTATGATTTTGGTAGAGGTACCAGTCTCCTACTCTGCTATTATTTTCCAGTTGCAATACTCTCTTGATCTCAATATTGTTTCTAGGTTGAGTGCTAGAAGTCAGCATGTTTATGACAAGCTGAACAAAACAATCTATGAAGTCTTTGTATGTGAATGTTGTGTTATACCTCTAAACCAAGGGTGTCCAGTAGAAGACTGATCCTTCCTTTCCTTGGTATCAGTTTCTGAATCTTCACTGGGAACTTGTTTGTTTGATAATACAGGAACATATGAAACAACACTGAAGAGTATTTGAAGATTCTTTCAGTGGGAAATCTACTGAAATGTTATTGGCTTATTGGGGCCCGACCCAGGTTTGAAAGAGTTATTAGCCAAACAAATCCCGCAACTACCAGCCCTTTCGGCAACAGTTTGTGGAGCGCGGACTGAGGTCTCAACCCAGGTAGCAGGGGAGGGTGCGGGAACCAGGTTTTCGCAACCTTGGGATGTCTTGATGTGTTCTGGAGGTGTCGCGAACCATTTTGTGGCCTCGCGCTCCTCTGGATTATTATCGGGCTTCTGTGAAGATCCGCGCGGGTGTACTTTCTTCTTAATGAAATTATTATATATTTGATCTTTTGATTGCAATATTTTAAGCAACAGCTAACAATAAAACCTAGTGTGCGCAATTATAAAAAGATATAAACTCATATAATAGATACATAAATCAGAACATAATAGATCTGCAATACTTCAAAAACCACTTATCTTTATTAAAATCCTTCACCAATACAACCAGATTTTCCCTACGCACTCAGCTAAAGGGGTCCACGCACACAGTTGAAGACTCTACCAGGCCTCTATGCACATAGTTGTAGAGCCTCTATCTATCTACCAACACCCTTGAATCAGACTTACAGATGCAGATAATACTGTCTTCACAAACCCATAACACCAAGATCCAAGACAAAGACTTCTAAAAAGAAGTTGTCTTCTATCCATAGAGCCTTGCTATAATTATACATTCCCATGGTCCGCGGACCATGGGAAGGCCGCCTGACTTCCTATTATTTTACATTATTCTTTGGCAGACAACCCTTTCACTTGAATCATTATAATTTAGGCTTCGCGCACTTCATTGATTATATACCATACTTTTCCCAAAATTAGGTCCCAAAACCATTACATGGGGCCTTCGCTACCCAATAGGCCCCCAACACAATCAACGTGACTCATCCCGAGTCACTCGGCTGGTGTGGCCATCTTTGTGTGGAGCTCATCCAACGAATTTTGTGCTTCACTTTTACTTGGAACAAATTCTTCTGCCGTCTGCTATACTTTTTCTATGTGAGCCAGCGATGCATTAGTATCTGCTTCGGTCGCCTGTCCAGTTGCATATGTTTCCTGCATGTGGGCCACCTTTCACTTGATGGTGGTGGAAACTGCGAACACCTCATCGAGCCATGGCTAGAGTCATTCTTTAATCACTGCCGCTTTGTGTCGAGCGGCGTCAGTGTGTATCTTAAGAGCTTGAGTCTCCCTCATTTTGGACAAATGATGCATAATAGCAACCATCTGCGTGGGCCCCCTAACACTATCATAGGCTTGTTGTAGATCACGTGCCTCTGTTTCCAACCATTGTAAGGTGGGATCCTCCTGTAGGGACGTCAGCGTAATACGTGATTGATCTAACACATCGGAGCACTCTTGCATAGCACATGCTATTGTTTCTCGTTCAGATTGATAGATGCCTCTCTGTTGTTCGGTGACCTCCATTGGTGTAGAAGGTTGTGCTTTGAGTTTCAGCTTTGTGATCTACCAGATGAGAGCCAACTGAATCCTCGTGGCCTCCCCCTTTTCTTCGTGGAACCCACTAGCCAACTTGTGGATTCGTATGCCAACGGGAAACTCGGCCATAATCTCCAGCTCAGGGGCACCCAAACATGCTTCCCCTACCAGTTGCTACAACTGCTGACTTTGTGCAACTGCTTCATCCCGTTGGAGGCTCAACTATTCTATATTAATTCTCTGTGCGTTGAGTACCTATTCTGCGCATCCTTCCCTAGCACAAAGATCCATCATTGCATTATGCTAGAGTTGGTACAATCTTTCGCGCGGGAGGGAAGCCAAATTTAATCCAAGCCCCGTAAGCCGGCCCACCACAGCTATGTCCGCCACATTTTCTGTTATCAACGCTCTTGCTGGGATCACTATAGTATTAGCCATTTGGGCCTTTAGCAGCTGCTCAGTGGCTGACATACCCGTAACTTCATGAGTAGCAATGGTTCCCGGCTGCGAGGCCCGTGTCCCAAGTTCCTGTATCTGCGTACGGAGCACCACCAACACAATTTGTTGCTATGACATGGCCTCATCGATTGCTTCCTGAGTGGCTTCACGAACTGTGTCCCCTATGTAACCTAGGTTGCCCTTAGTCAATGTGGTCAGTTCTCCATCCCATTTGGGCGCCTTGGCCTTCTTCCACGACTTTGTCTATTTTGTTGGTTGCGTCCATTTGAAGGGCGCACCCATGGTGGTTGGCCGTGTTCCTTCCATCCTTGTATCCATCGCCATTTCTGTGGGCATGTTTAGACTGCTTGTGTCCTTTGTTTTCGTAGCCCCTTCTGCAGGTGTTCTACCTGTAGAAGCCTGCACTGCCTTCCGGGCCACCCGTACTTCTGTAACATGCTTTTCATTCCTCTTTTATTGTGCGACGCGCTTAGCTTCGACCTTCTATTTTCGGATTGTATTCTCATCGTGCCCCACCGCGTCAGGTCTGTGCCACTCTGGTGGCTATGTCTCCAATACAGCAAAGACAGCCTTGTCAATGGCAATGAAGGGGGGTGTGGACCATGTCTAGTCTAGGTCCTTGCGCGCCCAGATGTATACATAATACATGTCTGCCTTAAACTCGACGAAGTTATTTACACTGTCATATGTCTCGTCAGACAGACAGGGTTGCTGGTTGATCCATTGTTGGGCGTTTTCTTCCATTAGTATCCAGAAAATCTCGATGCCTCAGATTCTTGCAGCGTCCCTCGTCGCCCAGAGCGATGCGTATTTTGTGACTTATGGCCAATCCTAGTCCAAGGAAGGGAACTGGTTGTCTTCGGGTAGTTCACTTGTAAAAAACATGATGGATAACAACAACCATGCATAGTAGAAAGTATTAATCTCCTCTTGGACCTCCCTGCAATTGCTTAGGAATTCGTCATAGAGAAACTACACCCAATTGAACCATTCCCCTTCCACGCACTGCTCCGCTAGCGTGACGACTATTATTGGGACTTCGTTGGCATGACATTTCTGCATCACTTTTCCTACCAGCAACTAGGTAGCAACGCGAACCCCTTTGTTCAAAATACTAGCAATAGCATACCCGTGCTACTTCTTCTCCAAATTGTATTTCTTTTTCAAGGTTTCCTTCATCGTCACATTGCCACTCATAGCAACTATTTCCATGGGGTCTCTGCCTTCACAGGGAAGCTGTGTGATCTTGTGAATAAGTTCGGCCGTGATGGGAACGGGTTTGTCTATCCATAGGTATCCATCATGTACTAAACAGAGCAATTGTCACATGACCAATATTGTGATGGGGGGATGTTGAAAATGTTGAATGGACAAGAGACAAAGTAACCTAGCTTCCTCCACCTTTTGCAGCCACTTCCTTAGCTAAAGTGTTGTAATAGTTCCCTCCACACTTTTTTTCATTAGTTTGCTAGTCACTAAATGGGGAAACTTATCAATATCTGCAAGGTCCCAATCTTCAAACTTCATGGTCGCGACGTGGCCGGTCACTGATCCTTCGAGCAGCACCTCTTTAGGAAGGGATGGGGTGATGAGGATGTCATCAACATCATCTAGATTTGTAGGGACCTTAGCCTTCCCTTTGCTTGGAGGAACATACTTGGGTCATCTTACAGGATGGATATCTTCTTCACCTTCTTTGTCTAGTGCTATTTTTTCAACATAAGTCAGAGGTCCCTCTTCCTCCTCATTGCTTTCAATAGTAATAGCTTTTCCCTTTTCTTCCATTGTGAGCTTGCTAAATCATGGATTTCGCGGCAACATCCTTACTGGTGCTGGTATCTGGGGATCCTTCTTGGTTCACGGCATCCTGGGTGATTTAGGGATTTCGGCTGCCTATGGTGTAGGATTCTATGCAACCTCCTTCGTGGGGGTTATCGACCTAAGTACTGACCTCTTGTATTTCGTTTGGAAATTCCTGAAACCACGGGCTTTCTTTCATCAGTTTTTCACTCATCCTGCACCTCTTGGTTTGAACCCGAGGCATCTTGTTGTTCGAATGACCAAGCTTTGTTGTGTGCCCCTTCATTTGCTTGTTATATACGATTTCGAATTCAAATTTGGCCTTTCACCCTATTCGTGGCTTATTAATGAGATCTTGGCAGTTACCCCTATGCCTTAATTGCCCACTGCCTACCCCTTGGTGTCTTAAATGGGACATCTTATCATGAACAGTAACTACAACGGTCACCTTCCATCTGTCCCATGCAGCGGCGCAGTCCCTAGTATGTGGATGCGTTCTCCGCTTCCCACTGTCCTTGTGTGCCACGTGCGAATCACGCAACCTATCTACAGACTTCTTTATAGTCTCGCAACCTCTTTCAACTGCATGGAGCGCTGAGACTGGGCCTCATATGGATAGTCAGGTGGTCGGACGCTGCATGCAAGCCTTTTGTCTCCCTACTAGCCTAGGCTATGGGCACCCTTTGCATACCTTTGCAGCAAGTCATGCCACATGTTCCGTGCTCCCCTGTTGAGTAGGGTGCGGTGGTAACCATGATAGCAGGGTTATAACGTGTTCTAGTATCATAGGATGGTTGGTCAGGTTCGGGCTCCTTATTCACACATTTGTGTTGCCTATTTGTGTGACTGCCATTTGTATTTTTCTAATCTCCTCATCCAACATTGCGCTTTTCCTCTCCAACCGTGCCCATTCTTTAGTAATTTCGCGAAGCCTTCTGCTATCATGCTGAATGACTTCAAGCAACCCTCAAATTGCTTCATCCCTGACCTCCGTGAAGGTTATGATCGGGGAAGTTGTTTTAGTCCGCTCGGTTTCATCTCGTCTCATCACCTTCCCCTCCTTTGTTTGCTGCTGGTCTGATAATTCCATTGAACCCTTGTCATGTGTAGGTTCTCATAGGCTCGTCTTATTATGCAAATGATGTGCCTTCTTCCCCCTGTTGTCTTGATCACATTGCCTCGAACAGCTGGAATGTGTCGCTTCTCCTACTGTCACAGCAGACTTAGAGTTTTAATTCTTGGTCGGGTGGGCATTCGCACAACACATATCTGCATCCCCTGTGACCGGCGGATTTTTTTTCCTTTAACTTGTACATGCATCTATCTTTTATATTTGCGCCTAACCCTCTGATTCTCATGATGTGTATTCTGTTAGTGTCGGTCTTGAGCCCTCCATCGGTGATCAAAAGCTCTTTGCATGTGCATAGGTAGGTGTCTCATCAGTATCAGTTTTGCATCCCGTTAGGCATACCATAACACTGATGGAGGAGCTAGTCTTTGTTCCCTTCTTGGCTTTGCTGGATCAGGTCATATCATTTAAATGAGCTTGTGTTGCACTTGTTTTATTTTTGTCTCGAAATCCCAAGTCTCAGGTCTAGGGTTTTGGTCAAAAATCACTCCAAGGTCATGAGTCAAAGGTCTAATAGTCCCCAACAAGCTGGAAGGAGGTATGTAAATATGTTCCATTGATATTTTTCATCAGGTACAGCTCATTTATACCTTGGATTTAAAAACCCTGTTTTTAAACCCAAGGTCATGTGAAATTTGCAAAAAATAAGGAAAAATTTCAAAATTCTTCAAAATGTCGGCAATAACCCTGGTATCCTCGCCAAAGTCCATCAGATGGTCAACCTGCAAAAAGAACGGAGTTAAAGCACTCAAAAGATCAAATTCAGGACAAAGTGAACTCAAAACAGTGTTAAAGTGAATGTCAAAACAAAAACATTAGAAAGTGGGTTTGGTAAGTTAATTTTTTCAAATTGGGCCTATAAAGAGTAAATTTCCCTCTAAACAGCCTCATTATGCATTTGAGAGCTTGCAAAAGCGAGTGAGAGGTCAAAAGAGGCGATTTGCAGAAAGCTGGAGTCATTTTCAGGGGCGCGACCACTCAGGCTCAGTGCGCGACTAGTTGGGTGGGGTGCGACCACTCAGCGACCCCTCTGCAGTGTATTTTTCTAAAAAGGGCGCGACCACTTAGAGCAGGGGCGCGACCACTCAAACTGTTTTCTACAGAACCACTCCAAATCGACTAAATCGCCCTCTTGCTTGCTCAATTGATCGAGGTAGGGTCTTCTAGTGTGTTTGAATGCTTGAAACATGAAATGATGGGTTTGCATATATGTGTTTATCTCCAAGAAATGTAAGGAGAAATGGATTTGGGTGATTGTTTGTTCATGTAGGCATTATGCTAGGGTTGATGTTTTTTCAAGGTTTTAAATCCCTCTTTATTCCCTCCTTGTTTCCTATTAAATTCACAAATGTCATAATATGTTTATATCTTATCTCATTTGCAATTAATACTAAATTTCTCATTCCAAATTCCTAAAACCCTATCCCTCCCCAAATCCCTTTACAAAACCCTAATGCCCTTTCATGTATTCTACCCAAACCCTAATACCCTCCACATGGCAAGGAAAATAAATGAACAACAGCAAGGATAAAAAAATGTTATGTAAAAAGAGAAAAGAGCAATAATATGGAAAAATGACCAAATATAAAAAGAAGATATTGCTGTGCATAGTCATTGGAAAATAGAAGACACACTGCTGTTGCATATCCATAGCAAAAACAAGAAAAATGCAGCTGTGTATATGTATAAAATGGACATATTGCTGTAAATATTGTTTGTAAAAGAGTATTGTTGTGTCTCCCCAAAACCAAGCCCTGTTTTCCTCTCTACCACTTCCCTAAAGTCCTGTTCAATTAAGATCCATTTTCCCTTATGACAAGATGTAAAAGAAGTCTTATTCCCCTATGACTAAATCCTAATAAAGTATTTCTTTGCAAATGATTTCCTAATGATGGAAGATGAGATGATATGTTTGACATTTTGTGAATTATCCCTTAAAAATCCCTGTTTTTACATATTTTCCCATTCCTTATTAAAAATCCCTCCCCTAACATTTCCCTCATGATTTTTTCCCCTTGAAAACAACATACTTCTCAGCATTTTTGCAGGCAAGGGAAGTAGTTTACTCTATCTATTTGCTTCACTTTGCTCAAAAGCACCATGTCAACCACTGAAACCTATGAGCAAGGTGATGACCAATCTTCTTCCATAGAAATCGAGGTACAGTAGAGGCCTCGTAAGGGTGGCAAAGGTGGTCATCATAGGAGAGAGGAACCCACCTCTTTGGCAGAATTACAGGCCTGTCCTATGGCAGTGAATTGTTTCCGTTATATGTCATGTTTTCAGTTTTGTGAGAGGCTTACTCAGATTCAGCACCACAGGGAGTTGGCCCGCTTATTTGTTTTGCACCTTCATGATGGGCATGTCACTCTTGCAGGGGTGAATTTTGTACTATCTCTGGAGGTGATTTCAGAGGCTACCGGGATACCAAATGTGGGTGAGGTGTGGCCCAAGCACAAAATGCTGGATTATGTTTATTTCGAGCCATATGTCAGGCCAGCATTCATGAGTCACTTGTCAGGGGTCTTTCCCTTTAGATTCCTCCGGGGGGAGTATGCTCCAATCATGCGGCTTATCATGCATTACTTTACATGCGAGGGAAGATTTTCACAGGTCTTCTCTTGTCACATTCGCCTGTTGATGCACTTTACCCGAGTGAGGATGATGAACATCCTGGTTTTCTTCTTCCAGGACATTCAGAGGATGGTGTCCATGTTTCAGAGGCAGTCCCCAGCTTAGCAGCATAGGATTTTATGCCATCATGGTCTCATCCAGCTCATTGTTTCTCATCAGTTGAGTCAGCAGGGCATTCCATGGGCAGACTTCATT
>APFE031644446.1:79421-173905 GCA_000404065.3 Pinus taeda
ATTCATCAAAACCTCCTCTGAGGGTGCAGAAGTGCATGTTCCGAGGACAAGTTTTTGACAAATTTCTGGACCCTTCTCTAAATGCATGAGAAGGGTTAAAATACTACTTCCTAATTCTAAGAATAGTGTCTTTACAAAATTTAGGATGCGGTTTTCAAATGACCGTCCTTTTTCTAATCTAATTTAAAAGAAAAAACAAATTTCTAAAATAAGGCTACTTCTGAACTTGGTCCTTAAAGCTGCAAGTGTTCATCATGGGCTTGAGAAGATTCGGCTGGCTGACTTCTACGCTAAGATGGGCTGCGAAAACAGAATCTATGAGAGCTGGCACTACTTTTTCGGCCGTGTTTATGATGCATTTCACAGTCATCCATTGACTATGCGGCTTGACCAAGTGTGCCCAGTAACATTCCCAATTTAACCTGTTCAATGCCTGGATCGCTTTTCCCTTTCCCTGCGCCTTTTGCTTCCATTCTGCTTCCAGTCGTAGTTTATTTGGTAGGTACCCCGGGGTGGTCTCTTCGATTAAGTTGGCCCTGTGTAAATTCTCATTTACACAGTCGATAAGAATGTTTGCTTGCGTGGCCGCTGTCTCCGCTGCTTGTTCTCCCTGCCCGATTTGATCGTCCCATTTATTAAAGAGCAATTCTTTATGATTCTCGTTTATTCTGGGTGCACTTGCTCTTTTCCCTTCATCTTCATCATACATCATTCTATACAAGGGTAAGATAAGCCCGTGACAAATCTGATAGAAGTGTGGGATGAACTGGGAATCCCATAACATCTTATGATAAACATGGATAGGTAATGTATCCTGGGTAGTCCATTTCCAACCCATAGTGGGAAATTTAGACACATAACAACTAGAATCCATAACATACGCGGACAGATAAAAATGAGGATAGATCCTTTGAGACAAGGATCTTTTAGACCGGTAATTGATAACAACCGTGTATAGATTATCAGAAAAGATCTTGGCCCAATCCATAATATCGGCATTTGTGGCAGCATCGTTTTTGTCCCTTTTGAGCGGTTCCTCTTTTCTGGACCAATCTTTTGTGGTCTCTGCTAGGTTTGGGTTCTCTGCCGCAAATTTCTTAACGAATTGTGCATTGTAAGTCGCCTGCGGTTCAGGAAGATGATACATAAGCTTTAAATCTCACGCGGCGAATGATCCTATGAGCCCATGTCCTTGAACCTTGAATTGTCTGTTGTTCATCTCTGCATTGTCAAGTATCCACTTGATCATATCCGTATATGGTAGAATTTTGGGCCTTGCTGCTATCCGGTGAAGAAATGAACATGCTAGCTCCTCTCAGGATGCCTCGGAAGAGCGTTGTGAGCCCGCGACAATATCAACCTTCATTACTCTAGGATTTTCTTCTTCAAGCAGCCTGTACATGCTTTCCCATGTCGATATCCCTACGTCTCTGTTACAGGCTGTGTCTGTATACAAAGGCGCCATCTCCTTCGTCTTTTCCTTCGCCTCAAAGCCTTGAGCTTTATTTTTCTTTCCCATTTGCTCCTGCGTTTGGCTTTGAATCATCTTAGCTCTTCGTTCCTGCAGATTACGAGTGAAATGGAAATGACTGATTAAGAAAGGTGATGGGAGAGTTTTAAATGCAACAGATATATCAAATATGCCACTTTACGTGAAGTAATTCTTTACAAAAGCACGCATCTTCATTTCATTTAATAACTGACAACTAATTCATTTACTATCATTAAAAGCACATGATCTTGAGTCAGATCATGGTAAGTGGCTTTTCTTTGAATGGCGTGCCCGAAGGATTCGTGATAAAGTGATTTATGATTTGCTTACGTAACATCGCAGATCGCGCCATCGCAAATCACACCATCACAGATTGCACCATCGCAGATCACACCATTGCAGCTTGCACCATTGCAGCGATCGCAACATCGCAGGTCGCAGAATTTTGATGTTTGCCAAAATCTTGCCAGTTCATTTCTGCGATATGCAATCTTGCGATCGGTTTTATCGCAGATCGGTAAATCTTGAAGTTTTTTCCTTATGAGTATTACTTCATTGCGATGCGATGTTATGCTTAACACGAGGGTCTTGCGCATACTGATATTATAGAGGAATGGAGACATTTCCTATCTTTTTTGCAACGCGGTTTTAAAGATATTTCCCTTATCGTAGACTTAGGTTAAAAATATT
The DNA here is from genome assembly GCA_000404065.3 of Pinus taeda. NCBI lineage: Eukaryota > Viridiplantae > Streptophyta > Pinopsida > Pinales > Pinaceae > Pinus > Pinus taeda. Next base: position 81,604 of record APFE031644446.1, read on the forward strand.
CAAAAGACCTTTCTAAGCTTACGATGGTAACCTTATTTCGAAGAAAGGAAACTCTTGCTTTCTTTCTTTAGAATTTAACTAAGGGTCCCCATTCATTTAGTATTTTGGACAACACTTAAATGAACAAGGGGGGGTGTTGCTGGCCACAACACCATCTTGTCAGTTTCCTTCACTACCAGTGCTTTAAATTCTACAAACTTGGAGAATGTCTCATCCTTATTCTACATGAAGAAGATCCAACACTTCCATGACAAGCCATCTACAAAGATAACATAATATTTGTGTCTGGCAGTGGAGGCTGTCGAGAAGGGTCCACAGGCATAATAATGGATCCTTTCAAGGACAACATGTACTTTGCTATCCCAGTCATGGAATCAGGCTTTTGTGTACTTCCCCAAGGTACACCCTTTGCATGTATCTTTCTGATCAAGTGATCCTTTAGGGAGGCCTTTGGTTATCTACTGCATAATATTTAGGGTGCCATGATGAAATGACCAAGTCTTCTATGCAATAGTTCACCGACATCGTGGCTCGGCACCTTCTCTGCCTTCATACTTAATGCAACACAATGTTCCACATCTAGCTTGTACAGGTTCTTCACATGAACTTCAATCTGCTTCACCTATCCCATGGCTATGTGTCTTAGGAATGCTTTCCCTTTACTAAAGATCACATTGTAACCATGGTCTTCCAACATAGCAACTGAAATGAGAATTTTCTTTAGGCCTGGAATATACATGACATCCTTGAGTTTGAGAGGGGAGCCATAATCCCTTTGAAAAGTAACTGTACCAATATTGGTCGCACTATGCCTCCCATCATCTCCCATCTCTATGTACATCTGAAGGTCTTTCTCCTCCAAGTCACTGAAAAATTCTTTGTTGCTCATCATATGGAATGAGGCACCACTGTCCATGTACCACACACTCCCCATCACTGTGCTCACCATGCATGTGATAAGGGTGAAGTCAAGCTCGAACTATGAATCCAAATATTCACCTGTCGCTCCTCCTAAGGTCTTCTTGCTTGTCTTCATCTGTGGATACTTCGTGGCATAATGCCTGAATTCATGACAATTGAAGCATTTGATTTTGGACAAGTCCTTCTTCTTTCCCCCTTGTACTCTGGTTTGGATTGGGATTTCTTCCCTTTCCCCTTCTTTGCCTTTCCCACCAAGGTACAATTCTCCTCATCCTCACACTTGGATGCGGTCCCATCTTTGGTGTTCTGCCTTATCTCCTCCTATACTAAATCACACCATAAGCGTACCCAGTTTGGTAGTTTCTCCCTCCCATTCACCAAATCTTGGTAGTTATGCCAACTCTTGGGAAGTCCTAGAAGGGATAGGCTCACCAAATCATCCTCTACAATAGTAACTCCAACTCGACCAATTCCATCACGAAATTGTGTACACCTACTCGAGTACTGCTAAATAGAATCATTCTTCTACATCTTGATATTTCGAAGCTTATCTTTGAGCACCAGTTTCCTATGGTCGTTGTTGTTTTGGAACAAACCTGTCAGTGCTTGCCACATTGCATACAAGGTTTATTTCCCATGGAGATTGGAGACAATGTGGTCCTTTACACCCTCCAATATGATTCTCCTCGTCTTGGCTACATACTTCCTCCATTTTGCTAGATCCCTGATTTCAAATGATCCTGGTTTTGGAATGTCAATCTTGACAAATTCCTTCAACATGTTGTCCTCTAGTATTGCCTCCATGTGGTTCTTCAAAGAAACAAAGTTAGAGCTACCCTCAACGGAATACTTAAGCCTTAGACTATAGAATTCCATCCTGCTAGCTCTGAAGAATTGATCCTACAAATTTGACCCTCCTGCAATAACAACTTCGAATTCTTTGTTCTATTATGAATCCTGCTCTTATACCATGTAGAAATTTAATGTGTAGATATGAAACTGCTCATATAATTTACTAAAAAACGAGACTCAAATCTACTCTACTCATGTAGAATTCAATTCATGATCGCAAGCAAAAATGATAAACATGCATACACAAATATTTATCTAGGGGAAAGAAATTGCTCAAAATCCCTTCCTATTTGTATTGCATTAATCAAACAATATGGATGAAATACAATGCTTTCTCAAGCCTAAGAAACTCTTGCAAGTGTATACTCTATCTCTCTGCCTGCATGACTGACTCTGGCCAACACTTAGCCAATTTTCCTATCCTCCAAGCTCCTATTTCCTTGCATTGTTCCTTTAGGAATTAGGCCCCTATTAATTAGGAATTTTCCTCCAAGGAATTGCGCAATTAATCTAGGCTCATCCTTTGACTGCATGCACCATATTTACACCTCAAAATAGTCTACAACTAATAATGCATTACCTTGGAATCTCCACCTCAACTAGGTAACTCGAATTCTCTGCATTCAACATTTATTCAAGGCTGATTGATCAGTTAATTGGTTGATCATTGAGTGTGACTGAAGTCACACTGCACAACTTGACCTTCCACTAGTTCCTCTAATAGTTAGAACTAGTTTAACTAACAATAACTCAATTTAACTGAATTAAATTGCTACAAATTAGCAATCACTCATACTAAACTGAACTCAAGTATTCCAACTCGAATTATCTAAGCTAACTGGGTGAAATAAGCCATGCCAGTCAAGCTAACTCATCCAAGTTGTCTGTTGTGGAAATTTGAATTTTCTCACTAGTTTGACCAAAGAAAGTTGAACTGAGATTTTCTTGCTGCATTTTCAACATGAGCATCATTTTGGACAAGGAAACTATATTTCTCAATGCATTTTGGAGTACATTATGTGAGAAGATGGATACAAAGTTGAAGAGGTCTACAACATTCCATCCACAAACAAATGGGCAATGAAAAGTAGTCAACACAACTTTGGTGTAACTTTTGAGGGGTTACAATCAAAGGCATTCAAGGACTTGAGATGAAAATTTGACATATATACATTACTATTATAATAGATTAGTCAACACTTCTACTGGTAAGTCCCAATTTCAAACTTGGTTTGGATATTTTCCACCTTCACCTTTGGATATTGCATATGAACTACGAGGAGAAGTGAGAGAGGATCTCATAGGGGATGCTTTAAGGGTAGATAAATTTGTTAAGAAGATCAAGAAAATCCATATACATATATAAGAGATGCTAAAGAAGTCACTGGAGAAGTACAAGGCTAGGCATGATGGGAGACTGAGTATTGTTATAGTTGAACAAAGAGAGCCTACAAGATCATGTTGAGAAAATTCGGGCTTTGCAATATGGTCTTTTAGAGATACTATAAAAAGTGTGAGATAATGCCTATAGACTCAATCTACCCCCATACATGCACATTTACTTAATGGTGAATGTAAAAAATATAAAACTCTATGAGCCATCCATGCTAGATTAGGAAAAGGAGCAGGTCCTACCTTACATAGAGGACTTAGCTTTAGAGGCTCAGGTAGAGTTGATAGATGATACAATTTTATAGATGAGGTCTAGAACTACAAGACAAGGGTAGCATGACCTTTAGTAGATTGGGTTGAAAGGAGAGCTTCTAGACAAGGCTAAATGGTACTTTAGGGAGAAGATAAAGGGAAAATTTCCTCACCTCATTTAAAGATTTGGGGACTTAAAGCCTCCCAAAATGGGGAGGTGTGATCTAGATTGGATAATTATATTATTTGTCATACATATTGATGCTTTTAGGGTGGAAAAATCAAAGAAATCAACTTATAGGAGCAGTTTTAACAATGGGACCCAATTTGGAGAATTGGGGTTAGAAACATTTTGAGGTTAGTTTGAGGCCTTAAACAACATCTTTTGGAGGTAAAAATTTTCCACTTAAGGGTTGCATCATGTTGCACTGTTCTACACTTGAAGATCTTTCCAACAATGCAATAATCATGCCAATCAAAATTTGAATGCAGAAGTTATGCCTCATGAAAGTTGACCTATCATGTTTAACCACCATAATTCGAGAGGATGCCACATCAACCTTTGTTACTCATGGAAAAGGGGCTAGCCACGTGGGGAATATGAAGAATACTTTGGAAGGTTGAGTTATAACTCATGTTGAGTGTTGAATGGGTCAAATATAACCTCTATATGTCTATCGAGTTGTGTTATAATCGAGCCACAAGAACGAAAAAGAGTTACATTCTATTCAAGTGCATTTTTTTCAAAAGCATATTAACTGAGAGTGGATTCTATAACATCCCATAGGACAAAAAATTGGAATAGTCAAAATAAAATCACTTAGATAGTAATATATACCTTATGTGCATGTTATGCATTCATCATACATATTCAACCTAGAGTGACTTCTAATCGGAAACATTCAATTACCAAGAAACCATATTTATAGAGATTGATTGTAGTACAATCATCTAATGATACATCACTTGCTTCGTCGTTGGTTGACTATCCTAAATTTGAAAGCAACTCTAAACAAGGAGGGTTGCACGACAGCTAGTCCCTGCCTTAAGCGAGAGGAGCAGGGAGCGGGTGGTTGAGGATTGCATGGGTTGACTTCGAAGTTAAGGCAATTGAACATGTAGCTGTTGTGCGTGATTCTATTGGGTGGACCTGCCATGCTACCTTAAGCACCATTTGGATTCGCTATATGAAATGAGGAACCCATTGAATATCCCAAAAACTACAACACTGATTGCCAAGACATAGAACTATTTCTAATACATAAGCGATGCTTATGCATGTGTAAACTCTACATCGTACCAATTTTCAATGCAAGCTATGTTTCTTACAACAAAGAAGACACTTATAGTCATTCGCAACAGAAAGGATGGAAGTAGGATAATAGATAAGGATAAAACAGATATGCTTTTACAACATTTGGACCTGTAGAAGTCAGCTGCAAGCAGAATCAAGACTAATGACATTTACATAACTAGAATACTCTGGGATAACCTCTTTTTACTGTATAATTTCTTTTAGCAGAAGTGCACCTTCCAAAGTAGTCAGTGCGTTAATGCCAAAACTGAGTCTTATCAAACAACAAGCAAAGATTCAGAGCTAAGACTTTCTAAACTGGACCCCTCCGTACCAAACTAAAATATGGAAAATTAGATTTTGACAACATTTTACAGCTATTCATAGTAGTACCTGTGTGAAATGATTTTGGGAGTGCAACAAAATATGGCATAATTCTAAGTGCACATTGTGATGCTCCCTCATGCACTATAGAAGTGTAATGGTTTCTTAAGCAAGTCCATTAATCTTCTCCAACACTTGTCTCTAAGACAACATGTTGTAAAAGTGAAGGATCCATCCATGAGGAACACATAATCTGAAAATAGTTGGATTTGAAATAAATTTGGAATTCTATGAAAATGTGCTCAACAACACCATTATTCTCATCACACTTCATACAGTCAGAATGAGCAAGGATATGAAAAATATTAAGGTAGCAACACGCTAGCACTAATGAAAAAACCTTCACAAAAATGAAATAATTACTTAATTTCAAAGAAATTGTACCTCTTCTCTAGAATTTGATTGGGAGCCCTATCCTGTGATAACGGCTACAATAGGACTACCAAGTATCATTTGATCTAGTATATAAAAATCCTAACAGAGCCAACATGGCCTTGATTCAATAGTGATATTGACGGAGTGCTTAACTATCTACTATTGATAGAGTGTTTAACTGTCTACTAGCATTCCATTCGAGCGGGGCAGAGCACAACGAGAATGGAATGTGAAAAAGGGATGCGGCCAGGTGGAAGCCCCAAGAGAAATTGGTGGAATAGATAATCATCGGACTTGGAATATAAACCAAAGGAAGTTTGTGTTATGTAGTGCAGCCCCTGGGGGTGTGTTTCTGGAAGCACTTCCAACAGAGGTAAAAAAGAAAAAAATCTTAGCAAAGTGAGCTATGGGTGTTTCCATAAAGCGTAATGTGTGGCTGAACTGAGAGCGTAATTGCATGATTGTGTCTAGAAGTACTATGGTTGATGGGCAGCTTGGTGAAATACATGTTATCCAATAGTTATCAAATAGAAACGCTATGAGAGGGTATAATAGATAGAGAATAAAATCGGTTTTGAATGGTCGATGAGATATGGCCCTCGTAATCTCCAAACTTGCATTTGAAATATACTCAAACTATATAATGAAGAGGTTTGTTGCAATCTGTTGCAAGCAAACTTGTAAGCTCGATATGAAATATATATATATATATATATATCAGTGACATCATTGGGGTTTCTTCGCACAAAGATCCCACTCTCAGTGTCGTCTGCAAACTGTACCCTTCCCACACAACATGAATTTGAGATGAAGTTGAGTGCAAGGGAGCAACAATTTTAACATAATAACTAACCTTCTGACCTTGCAACTAAGCAAAAATAAGTCTACTCTAAGAAGTGCAGTCCATTCAGATATGTTTCTCAAAGCACCTAAATAGAGAGAAACTCAAGGTGTAAATACCTCTGCAGGGCTCTCGTTGTAGAGATAAGACTTAACATGGTTAAAAACGATAAGACTTAACATGGACAAAAACCAGTGAAGCAATTGTGGGTAGCTCTGAATCTGCTTTCATATCTAGTACTACGACTCCATTTTCCACGAGTCTGGGAAAGTATGAACACATAAAAAAATAATCATATTGTAAGACAATTCAATTAACCAGAACCACATGATCTACATAATAATTGCATCGATCCTTTTTAGTAAATACAAGTATTAGGTTAAAAAGAAATAAAAGTTTGCATCACACCTTTGGATGGGCAGAGCTAAGGAAGCTCTGGTTATTTTGAGGAGTAAATGAAGCTATGAAGATTGCCATGGAGATCTTGAACAACAATGGAACAACCTATGATGAAAATCAATGTTTTTCAAAGACCAATTTATGTATAACAAAAGGTTTCAAGTATTCTTTCAATTCAATGAACCAGGTCTGAAGATTTCTTGTCAAAGGTTTTCGATCCAAAACCTTAGGTAAGTACCAACACTTTTCTCTATGAAAGTACCAACCCTTTTAGCTCGTTCAAGTCACAAACCCTTTTTTGCACAAGTATAATGCTTCATAGTACTTATAATTAAGGATTGTTGACTTAAATTTCGTGGGATTTTTCAAGATATATTCTTACAAGCAAGAATAGGTATGCATGGAAGATTCTTAACATCACAATTTCATGAAATCACCAATTGTTGGCATAAAAAAATGTTCCCGAAACAACCGTTGTTGTTGTGGTCTGTTGTTGTTGTGATTTTGGTAAAGACAGGGACCTGGGGCTTGAACACATACAAACCCTGCGATGATCAAATACTCGTTTATAGATTCTGATGCTAAAAATAAATAAATCGACACCTCTACATACATTCCCATACCAAAAAGGTGTAAATAAAATCACAAATAAATGGAAAGTATGAATTTGTTTTCCCATACCAGAAAGGTGTAAATAAAATTACAATTAAATGGAAAGTATGAATTTGTTTTTTAATTTTCATGTAATATTGGTCAATGGGTGGAATCACAGATGTTGTTAGTGGGAAAGTGTCCTTGGAAAGAGATCCATGTTTTGTTTTGCATGGACTTTGCATGTTGTCACTTGATAGATGCATGTTGTTTATTCACATATTTTCATGAACATATTGTTTATTCACATATTTTCATGAACATTTGTTTATTCACATATATTTTCATGAACATCCTCTAGCTTTTCAAGTGTGGACTCTTAAATTTCTCAAAAATGGTTGCCATAACTGTAACGACGACCTGCTATATGTGTGGATCGATGGAATTAGAGGAGAGAGATTGATAAAGCGCCCCATATGGGTGCCTGATGATTGCCATGCTGTATTGTGTGATCATTGCCATGTTGCATTGTGTGACATACTTGACATGTTGTAGAGTGTGACATACGAGGGCTTAAATGGTGTTGAGTTACAAGTAATTGAGACCATTCTCTCTTGGCAGCCTTAACGCTCTTCTATGGCGAGCCTCACACTCTTCTCTGGCGAGCCTCATTCGTTTTAGTTTGACCTCATGTTTGACCTAATCTTCTAATCTCTTTGCCTTTCTTTCCCTCCATCTCATAGAAGTACTGCTTATTGAGATCTATAACCTCCTTCTCATAGTTCTTCCTGAGTTTTACTGGGGTTTACCTCAGTTGCCTTCTGGTTCTATTATTGTTTATGTTATTCGCAAGAGTAGGGCTAGTGCATGTCTCCCATCTGCTTCTTAAGAGTACTCTCCTATCGTCAAAAGCGTCGACAATCCAACTAACGACCTCCATGAAATTGAAAACTTTTGATACACAGGTGCCCTATATAAGTCCTTACCTCCATAGGATATCTTGCTTTTTTCGTTCTTCAGGAATGGCATGAAGATAATCATTAACATATGACTAGTGGAATTTTATAGTTGCATAAGCTGGTAACTGTTGCACAAAAAGGTAATGGTAGCTTAAAAAGATAATACACCTCCTCTCCTCTCACTACGCTCGCCACTCTCGCCATGCCACTATGGTAAAGACCTCCTCTCGCCGCTCTCATCACACACATCTTCATGCAGGCCACCTGTATGAAATAAGACAATATAGGTTTGTCTCCACAAAATGAGATATCAATGAACATTATCCAAAACATTAAATGCCTGGGAATTAATTCTAGCATTGAGCTAGCATTACGCTTGTCTAACAGTGATTGGAAATAAATAAATAATTATAACATATGTTTTTGCCTCCCCGACTTGAGAAGAGGCCAAATAAGACGGTAAAGTGCCTAAAAACTTTGATTATACTCAATAAACCGACACTAACAAACAATTCAACTAATACTAACCTCGTTGTTTTCAATTACTATAGTCCCATACTAAAACGACAGGTACTTAAAAAAACACAGATAAGCCAACACTACATAAATATACCACTCTACAAATACATTATAAAAACAACGCACTAAGCTGCAATATGTTAAAAATACCTTTTGTAAATTCAAAGGTCTTTGCTTCTCATGTTATTTGATTATTGGCATATACATGATAAGCCATGCACATCATTGCTACACGTAAATTGTGCCCTATTTTACTCCTTTTCCATGCAAAAATCATATTTAAATTTGTTTAAAGAACTGGTAGTGGTTATGCTTTTCCAAGTTCATTTAATATAGTCATCAATGAATGTGGAAAATGTCTCTCATATTTTATATATTTATCACCTGCTATAAAAATTGGAACGCTCTCTCACTAATATTGTTCATATTATTATTATTTTCAATATCCCAATTGTCCATATTCCTATTAAAGCCGCCATAAATACAATTTTCTCATGCTTTTTGTCATCTAGGCACATTGCCTAGGATAATAATGGACTTTATGCTTTTACCTCATATCTTTTTAAAAGTAATATTAATAAAAAGATTTACAAAATAACTTATTTTGAAATTTAGTTATAAGATAGATTTATGTTAATGCCGAATTTATGTTAATGTCGAATTTATCAATATTTAGAGAAATCAAATTTCTTGAGATATAAATTTTTAAAAAATGTAAAATTTGAAAAAAAATAACACCTCAAAAAAATTGTTTTTTGACACTTAACAAATTTTGGGTATATATATATATATATATAACGTGTCTTAGCATGGAACTAATTATACATCTCCTTCAATATATACAAGCACTCTGTTTCTTTATATATGGATAGATACATAAATAAGTTGAATTTGTTTTGTTATTAATACTTTTTAAAACGTTATATGCCAAGTTCATATTAGCCATTGAAGGAATCACAAATATTTCATATACCCTAAATTAGAAAGCACATATCAATGAAAATAATTACACATCTCCTTCATCTTAAACAACACATTAATTAAATATTTTAACCATAGGTTTTTTTTTTTAAATATATAAACACTCTCTCTAGCTTTATGAACATCTCATTAATCTTAAACACCACATTAGTTAAATGTTTCAACTATAACATGTTTTTTTTTTCATTTACTTTATATAATATATACATAGTGATTCTCTTTATAAATATTTGTTATTAATATTTTTTTAAATGTTATATATTAATTCCATATCAGGTATTGATTTATTATTATTATTATTTTATAGAAAGTTAAAATAAAATTAAAGTGAAAATTGAAATATTTTTATTTATAACTTGTATTGTAATAAAATATTTTTTGTTGTTATTATTATTTTTTAATTTGTTAATATAAATATTATTTTAATATTTTTAAATGTAATGTTTTGCAACAACATATAGAACACCTGTCAAAACAATTATATCTAACACTTAATGTAACATTTTACAAATAATAAAACTGCTATTTTTATTTATTTCTAACCTTCTCATTAACACATTAAATAAACATCCTCAACTCAATTATAAACCCTTTTTTGAACATAACATTTTTTTAACCCTTTTTTGAACCTAACATTTTTTTAACAGTTAAAATTATAAAGCTAATTTTTTCTTGCATTAGTAACCATTATTAATAAAATGTGATATAATTTTTCATTCTTTATATATATGTGATTCAGATAATTTGCATATTTATAATTTTAAAATGTTTAATTTAATATTGATATTGTTCAAGCATAGATCTTAAGTGATGTCATCAATATCACAAATCTTCTTATATATATGATTATTTTGTCTAAATTAATATACTAATTAAAATCGTGTTTTTACAATGTTTCAATGCACTCAATATATCTATTTACATTCAAATAAATATGTATTTAAAATAAGTTGAAGTGCAATTGAATTTGTTCACCCTAGTATTTAAATACAATTTCGTCCTATCATATAAGTACACAACCTACATAAATTTCCAAAGGGTACATAAAACTTGAAATAAAAAGTATACTCTTTAATAAATCAGTAGAAAATGAAACCCCATAATACTTCAACAATGAAAAAGCTTACGTGGAAAATGGAGAAGCAATCACAAACTACAAATTCAAATTCAATCATATTAATGACTTAGTATTTCCAAATTAATATCAATCTTATTTAGGAAAATGGAGAAGCAATCACAAATTACAACTTCAAATTCAATCATATTAATGACTTAGTATTTCCAAATTAATATCAATCTTGATACCAAAGGAAGAAAATAAAATAATTTTTTTTTTATTTAACTATTTTTACAAATATATTTCATACAATTTATTAATTTTAAATTTTTTGAAAAATAAATAATTTAGAGTTTTTTTTGTTTATTAGTTAGTTTATGACTAAAAAACTGTGAATTTAGGGGTGTTTAAGTTGTCAAAATGACGTGAAGATTATGCCACACCAACCCTTAACATGGTTAGATTTGTACTCACACGATTTGAAACCTGAAACCTTAACACAAAGAGTGCCTTAATAGTATACCGAACCACCATCTATTATATTCCCGATAGACTAAAAATAATTTAAAGTTATAGAACACCATTTATTACATATTCACATATTTTCACTATCAAAAATATATTTAATTTTTAAACTGAAATGATGAGTAATCATATCATTTTTTTTAACCTCCACATAAAACATTCCTTAAATACTCAAATAATATATTATCCTCCCTACCCATGAGGTGTAAACTAGTTGGTTTGTGTGGGGTTTAGTCCCATTAGGTGACAAGTTCAAACCTTATGGAGAGGGGTTAGGATGAGAACAACTTTGGGGAATTAAACTATCCAAACTCAACCAAACTTTACACAAGATTGGTACTATAGGTAAGAGGTTTGAATTTATATTTGTTTCACCCAATCTATGGAACAAAATAAACCAATGAACTGAAGATGGAAAAATATAATAGCTGTTATTTTTTAAAATAATAGTCGTTATTTTTAAAAAAGGTTACCGGTGTGCGGAAACATTTATAAAAGTATTGAAACGTAATGATGCTATTAATGTTCTTTTTTTTGGGTAGGTAAGCACCCATAGAGGATTTGAACCAATGACCTATCGCAAGGAGTGCGTTCACAGTGCACCCATTCACCATCAATCCAAAGCCCCATGGGCATGATGCTACTAATGTTCATTAAGTTTTATATGCTTTATTAGTTTTAAGAAAGTAAGAAATTAACTCAATTTTTTTAACATTTTCTTTCCATTTTAAAAAATGAGTGAGAAAAGCATTCCAAAATTACCATAATTTTTGAAGTTAAAAATAGAATAAGTAATTTTAAATATATTTTTCAAACGACATCATTTGAAATATTGCAAAAAAATTAACAATTTATTGTAAATTTAAATGGGATAAGCATATCCCTCCCCGCTGGGGTGACAGAGCACAGTAATCAAGAGGGGCATGTGTTAGATGGTCGTCCCCATTGCAGTTAATGTGTCATGATCCCAAGGACCAGGTGTGACATTTGGAGCATAGGTGAGTGGAACTATAGAAGTGTTGAGGCGGTGGCTCTTCACTGGTTAACTTCGTAGTGGGGAAAGGTAATGGTCTTTTATCGTTGGATAGGAGATATTGGTTCAGTTCCGGGAGTAATTGAGTGTGTCCAAACTGGTCTCCAAGAGGCACTGGAGAAGCAATGGCTTAGCATGGGGGTTAAATTTGCATGGTGCAAGGGCGCTTTAGAGAGTTGTGGACATTCGCTGTGGTTTTGGACTTGAGACCCATGAACAACAAGAGAGTTGTTGTCTGGGTGGCTGTGTCTGCACATGGAGGTTTCGTGACATAATTTGGAGGTAAGCGAACTCCCTCGTTTATGTTGTTTTTGTCCTAGTTTTGGGTTTGAAGAAAGCTATGTGGGCCTATGTAGTTACAGGGTGTTTGAGCACTCCACTAGTTGGAAGTCAGTTTCTTTAGATTTGTGTTGTGTTCTCTCGGTGTTGTCGACTCAAGACGACCTGTGCTTCACTTACCTTCGATTGTTCAAGTCTGAAAGTAAGAGGGCCAAATCTCTGACCCTTGCTTGGTGTTGGTCTAGCGTTTGTGGAAAAGTTGGGACATATAATCTTCTCAGTACCTCAGTTGGTGGGAGAGTGGGGTCAATTTTTGTTGTGGCTCTTGGTTAGGCGGCATCGAGCGGGTGCAAGTCTCTATGTGTTGCCTTGGGGTTTGCAGTTCCCTCATGTGGTGGCTGTCTTTTGTAGAGTTGGGGTGCAGTCATAACTCAAGGGTGACGATGGTGTGGGGTTGTAGCTATCCACATTATCTTAGTTGTGTGGTTTGGAGGCCCCTCTCTACACACTGGTGGTGTTGGTGTTTTGTGTCGTTGGGATGGGTAGAGTGCATGTCATTACTTGTGCATAATTTTGGTGCAAGCGGTCCTCAGAAATAGAGGTGGGTTCTAGCGGAATTGAGGACCTGACTATGGTCTAGTGCGAAGCTTGTGTTGGAAGGAGACATTTCGTGCTATTTTGGGTCGGTGGATGGGATTACTCCTTCTGGTACTTGGTGGTGTTGGAGCTTTGTGATGTTCTGTGGGTTTGCTTTGATTGCTTGGTTATCTATGCAGTGTCTACGGGTTCAATGTGCAGGGGCTCACTTAGGCGGTATGGTTGGACGTGATGCTCGATCTTGTGGTGCCTTTCTAGACGACCCCATTGATGAGGTGTAAGAGGGAGAATTGGGACAGGAGGTTCTGCCAACATCCTTGTCAACAATAGCTCCTTTGACCCTTGATTTCATTATGAGACAAGTTAATAGTATTATGGCTTTGCTTGTGGACATGGGGAGATAGATGCAGGAACAACATGTTGAGGCTTTGGGCTTCATGGAGGATATTCATTAGGCCCAATGGGACCAACTGGATTGCCTCACGTCTCTTAGAAGGAACTAGCGTCGTCTCCCTGGAAAGATTCTTAGAAGGAACTAGCGTCGTCTCCTTGGAAAGATTCGAGGCTAGGATCGAGCACCTGGAATTTCACGTGCAGGGACAACCTCCCATCTCACCTCTAATGGGTAGAGACCCCCCTGAAAATTTTTGATCACTGTGGTTTTTGTTTACATTCTGAATGTACTTTGGAGCCTACACAAGTGCTTTTGTATACACTTTTTTGGTTTACGACATATAGATGACCGCACATATCTCTTTCTTTTGACCAACAAATCCAATAGAATGACGTTGGAAGAGTAGACAATCATGGAAACTCCTTTTATGAAATTTTGACCATCTAATAAAAATCCTATTAATCAGAAAAACATAAATAACATAAGCATATCCCATATTGAAAATAGAAAAATACCATAAATTATAAAAATATAGACTCAATAATATTTAATTATTCTATTTTATTTTATTTATATATAATTTTACTAATTCAAAATATTTAACAAAATAAAATAAAAAATTAAACATATTAATAAAAAAAAACAAAAAAAACAATATATTACACCATCTCTGCCCACATTTCGGTATTTGGTCTGTAATCTACTAGAGAACCCCTCTATACATAATTTCCTATTTACATCCATCCCCACTTGGTACCGGTGAAAATGATCAATGATCATTTTGCTGTTGAGGATCTATGCTACTATATAACATTGTAACAGCGTTAGTGCTGCCAATCTGTTTTAAATAGCATCCATCTTTCTTACATTTTAGGTTATGAGCATTCATCTATCGATTCCATTCGATGGATGCACTGAAAAGCAACAACAATGGGACACAGAGGAACAAAGCCAATTCCTTTTTGAGATCATGGGCTTGGAAGAGGGAGCACAGGTGCATCCTTGATTTTGTTTTTGAATTTGAATTTAAGCTATATATGCATGAAGCAGTTGGCAGGAAGTAAGCATTTTTTGTGATTGGGATTGGTGGGCAGGCCTGATAAGGACCGTTTTGATAAGCCTTACCATCACAAAGTCGTTGTTCAGGGTGTTCCACATGACCTGGTTATCAATCAAGCTCCTTTCAAGACCACTGGTTTTGCATCTACAGGTTTGTGGGCCTTCTCACTTTCACATGCGTCTGCATTCAATGCTCTGTTTCACCCACACATTATAGCAATTTCCAGAGAAAACTTTAAACTTTGATCAGTCTTTACCCTATAGAGGTTAATATCGGCAATGCATTTTTTCTTCTTACTTTATTTCCATTATTATTCTCCACACCTATTTGAATTTGTCTGGAAACTTTCCTGACCCTGTAAAGGGATTAAAGGAATCTTCAACGTTAATTTTGAAACTTGATTGCGTTTGATGTTTGTTTTCTTTTTAACTGTGCAGTATGGGATAGCGCAATAGTGCTGTCCAAGTATCTGGAAAGGCTACCCCAAAAGGTGGAGGGAAGGAATTGCATAGAACTTGGAGCAGGGTGTGGTCTTCCAGGTTTTGTTTTTGAACTCATATTGTACACCTCTGTCGCAAGGTAGTGGGGAGGGCGTGGAGGGGATGCGGGATACAAGGGTTCGAGTATTTTTTATTTTATTTCAAGTGCTCCTTGTATTATATATAGAAGATACGTGTTACATTAGTATGATTCAGATCCCGTACTCCTGGCAAATTAAAGATATATGGAGTCTTATTCCAAGATTTGGGCTTGTTGGAACATTCCTAAAACCCCTAAAATTAACCATGAGAGATAAAGATGGCAGGACCTTTTCCGGAAAGGTTTTTAAGTAAAATGGGGATCCATCAAAAGATGACGCACACCTGATTCTCCAAAGAGCAAATAGAGTCACAATCTTGATGCAATCCACATTACCATGATGTGATCCTTGATTACAAAGGTGCAATCATGCCATGGGCAGCTTTCTAATGGATCTGGCCACGAAATATAACCTCAGGCAATGAAATATAACCTGAAACCTGTTGACGAGCCAGTGAGAAGTATTCTTAGCTGCCCTACTGTCTGAAAAGGGATGTTTAACAGGTTCCTTCCTTTGACAGTGAAGACAAGAAGGCTATTCGAAACTAGATTTTGCTAGACATTCATTCAGTGGAAGACCTTGGTAGGTTACCAACTAGGTGAAAGCCCTTAGTTGATAAGGAGCTCTAATTCACCAAATCTTTTTCAGAGTGAGTATCCAACAATTTTCTATACTTTTTACCCCACCTCTTATTCGTGATTGGCACAAATCTCGTTCTAGAATGGAGGACTTGGCATTATTTGCGAATGTCTAACACAAAACTAGATGATCACTTTTCTATCTCTAGTTCCTCCAGATTGGCCCTTCAATGAGGCCACGACTTTTGGACAGATCTTCCTTAGGTATGAGCTTTAAAGGTTAGAGATTGCTACTTTATTTGGATTTAGCAAACTTTTCTCCCTTGTTAGAACACACGTTCTTGCATTCTTGATGCTTAGTGTCCCAAATTTCTCCTCACACGACTTCTCTTTTTTGCCTCAGCTGCTTGGTTAAGCATCTGGGCTGGTGAACAATTATTTTACCCGACGTTTTCCAAGGCAATATTGGCCTGTATGGAAACTCCTAACCATGTTCGACACCTAAAAGTTCCACTTTAACATACAAGGGACTTGCTTCCAAGCTTCCAAGACTCTTTTCAAATTAGGGATCCTAAAACTACAAAATCCTTTGGTAATTCAATGATTTCACTCATCCTAAATGGGGATTTTATGTTACTTACATGTGTGCTTGATTTCACTCATCCTAAATGGGGATTTTATGTTACTTACATGTGTGCTTGATTTCACTCATCCTAAATGGGGATTTTATGTTACTTACATGTGTGCTATTTCCAAGGGGCCTCGCATTGAACAATGAAGACACTTACAATCCCTTTAGCAATCAAAATTGTTCCCTGAAAAACAATATCCATTAGGGCTAGTTAACTTTCCTTTGGAAAAATGCAAAATTTCCATGGTACCATGGGAAGCCCTTTGTTACCCCTAAAATTGGACGACACATATAGTCCACATACTGCCTTGGATATTCCAATGGCTGGCTCATCAAAACATATCTAAACCTAAAATGATTATAGTGATCTTATGTTCGATCTTTATGTATTTTTAATATTTTAACATAAAAAAAACACACCATTTGGATTCTTTAACTATTGCGACATATGAAATAGACTACAATAGCAAAGCCAAACAGTGGAACGCAAATATTTACCTTGGAAACTCATTTAAGCAAATCAGTGATCAATGAAGGATTGTGCCTTTTGTCTTCCTATATTATGGAGTTTATAGTACATTTGACAAAGCTGTCCATACTTATTGCGATGCTATTAGACACTATGGTCATTTACAGTCCTCTACAATATGCTTTTGTCCCTTTGCTCTATTAGAATCTCCTCTACACTTTTGCTCATATAAAGGAATAGCTAGAAGATAGTGGAAAAGTGAACCCTTTTCTCTCCTTCTAGGTTTTTAATAGCTAGAATTAGGGTTTGGTTTAGGGTTTTCAAACCCCCTTGGAACCTCCATGATGCTTCTTGAAGTTTCTAGTGGATTCCCACTCATTACTAACTCTCCATTTTTTAAGTATCATGTGCTGACATGGTTGCCACATGGACCTACAAGGAATATTTAGAGCATTACCTTGTTAGGGCCATAACTTTTAACATGTGAACTCCATTTTAGGTTCACAATAGCTTGCTAGAAAAATCACAAGGAGAAGAACAATTTACATCTAGCTTGAGCGAAGTCTATGGCAATCCTTAGTCGTCGCAAGGCCAAGCCAACATGTTTAGGGCCCCAAAAATGAGCTGTATACTAATGACCCAAAATTTGATAAATTCAATACTATCTATTAGATGGTCCAAATTCTAATCTTCCCAGTCAAGAGCATCAATAGATTCATATGGTACTTATGTAGATTCATTTTCGATCAACTACCTTAACAATTTATCTAGTTTCTTGTAATGTGTTAATGAGGGAAACCGACAAGAATTGTAATAAACATGACTAGCTTGAAGAATCACACTTGCTACCATAAGCTTCCCTGCTAATGACAATTATTTGAAATACCACATTTGAAGTCGTGTGTGCTAGCTTTGAAGCCATCTATCCCACATCTTTAAGTATAGGACATCATCACCAAAAGGAATGCCCAAGTATCTAATGGTTACCCTTGTTTAATCCTTTTTCATCGTTTCACCAACCAATCAAGAGCATCCCCATCCCCTGTAAATCTAGAATCTAATCTGTGCTCCCTTACCACTGCAACCTGGCTTTACAAGAGCTATCATGCATTCCATCTTCCCTTCAATCACATTTAGAATGAGCTGATCACAAAAAGGAAGTCATATGCAAAGTGGTTATTAACTATTGTTGAAAATAGTAGCGAGAAAGGTCCTTCTTTGACTTGTGCCTTAGTCAAAGAGACCAAACGCAGTTTTTCCTTAGCATGTACAAGTTCCTAAAAGTTAGGACAAGTTCCTAAAAATTAGGGTGAGTTCCTATAAGTTAGGACAATTCATGAAGCAGTTTGATTGATATGCAGCAGTGGAAGGCTTAGTTGTTTTCTAGTGCGAGTTAGATTTGGGAAAAGGATGAGTGATTGAGTCTTAGCTCCAAATTGAGACTAGACGAGTTACAAGAGTCAGTTTGACTCAGTTAACTCAACAATCACAAGTGGACTTCCTAAAATACAACTTGCCAGATTTAGCCTATGTGAATTGCTTATAAGTAGGATGAAGGCACCATTGTACATCATTGTTTTGTGAGCACGAGTTGGTGAGACAAAGCAATAGAGAGCAGAGGTTTGTGTGTGTGAGCTTGTGAGAGGAAGAGCATGCAATAGAAGCTTGTGCGCAGACTTGGGGAGGATTTTCCCTGGGGATTTGTGCAAGGATTTAGGGAGAATCCCCTAAATAATAGGAGCAACCTTTGCGCATAGAAATAGGGAGGCAGGATTAGGTTACTTGCAGGTGTTTCAAGCCTAGTCTAGGCAGGGAGAACCATTGTGTTTGCTGTTGAGACAATATTGTATTGTAAGAGATCTATTGCTCATTCTTCTCTCAGTAAAAT
Organism: Pinus taeda; assembly: GCA_000404065.3. Classification (NCBI taxonomy): domain Eukaryota; kingdom Viridiplantae; phylum Streptophyta; class Pinopsida; order Pinales; family Pinaceae; genus Pinus; species Pinus taeda. The sequence continues at coordinate 100,455 of APFE031644446.1, forward strand.
TCTCAAACAAGCAAAGGGTTTTCGTAGTTGGGTTCCCTAGAATTTTTTTTGTTTGTCGTGATTATTGAATGACTCTTTATTTTTGTTCCTATTTCGTTGCAAATAAGTAGAAATAAGCTGTGTCCTATGAAAAGAAACGAGCTTTCAGATTGTTCATTAGAGCAATTGCAGATTTTCGTGGATTTTCTACACCCGGCTTTACAAGAGCTATCATGCATTCCATCTTCCCTTCAATCACATTTAGAATGAGCTGATCACAAAAAGGAAGTCATATGCAAAGTGGTTTTTAATTATTTTGTCCACTCTATGCATGAGCACCTGAAATTTTACCTTGATTCTTGGCAAACTAACTCCATAGAAAATTGTGCAAATTGCAAAATAAGTGGAGTGATTCACATGTATTATAGGTTCAAGGTCTCAGGACCTTCAACAACTTCCCAAAAATAGAAAAGTGCTACCTCCAATGTGCATTCATCTCGTTGCATTAAGTTTGACAAAATTAACTCCAAATAATAACAAAATATGATCCAAGGTGTTTAAAACTCAAAACCTGTGCAAATGGGCAAGATAAGAACCCAATGTATTCTCTCCACTGTGCAATAACCTCAACCCTATTAAATTTGATCAAGTCAACTCCCAATAAAATCCTTCAAGATGATTACAAGTCATCAAATAATGTGAGCCCTAGAGTGTTGAAGTTTGTAGCTATGGTCGGTCTTCATAATTAATATTTTAGCCCATGAAATGATTAATATAAGTCATGTTATTCATGTCGGTTTTAAAATAGAAAATTTTGAATTTTGAATTTTTGGCCCCAAACTTGTCAAGTTGGCCCTTCTTCAAGTCAAGTTGGCCCTAGACAAAGAGACACCCATTCGGCAAGGTAGGACACTATATATATGACACTTGACCTTCTCCACAAGGCACCATTTGACCTGACACGCAAGACATCTTCTGATCTGAGTGAAGGATGAATAGGACTAGAAAGGACGAAGACAAGAAGAACATTTCTTTCTCCAAGTTTGGCCTCGCACCTTCTCTCTCTACTGACTTTACACATGTGACGTTTTCTTGGGCGTATCTGGTAGCAGGTCTGAATTTATAGTTTTCAAGAAGAGGCCGCAGAGCAGGCCGAGGCTTTTGGGCAGCATTGTGACTTGACATAAGGGTTGTTTGACCATAGTGATATTGCTGGTTAGGTTGACCTTGTTCTTGACTAGGATATTTGGATGTATCTCTGTTGAACTTGATAATTTTTCTAAGGAAAAGGTTGTTGGTTTTTTCCCCATGTGGGTTTTCCCAAGGAAATTCTTGTGTCTCTTGTTTGGTAGTCTCTTTATGATCCTATTGGCATTTTGTTTCTTTTGTTGAGATGTTTTGTGTAATTGCTTTGTGATGAATTTGAATACATGAAAAGATTAATGTAAGAAATCATAAGTAATTATCAGTTATAAGATCCTATGAAAAATCAACTTGGAATCAGAGCAATGGTGAAAGAGTAACCTTGAAGAAGAAGTCGTTCTTGTCTCAAGCGAGCCCCTAGGACTTGATTCTGTCACTAGCCCTAGAGGTCCTAGTTCAAGAAGCACATTCCAAAAGAAGGCCGAAACCCTGTTGTGGAGAAAGGAGTCCTAGTTTAATATCATAGTTTGCAAGAATAACAAAGATCTGTCTGTGCTTCTGATCGAGATTATAAAGAAGGCGAAAGCCATAAGCCTCAGTTCATCTATTAAAGGATCGAAGATCTCAGGACCTGAAGAAGCTGAAATAAACCTCAGTCTGTTTCAATAAGTCAAGGGAGCCTTAGAGTTTGTGACAGAAAATTGAAAAGGCCTCAGGGTCTATTGCAGGGAGCTGAAAACCTCAGATGAAAGATACAGAGGCTGAAATTGTCTTAGTCATATCACAAATAGGCCGAGAAACCTCAAGAAGGCCGAGGAGCTACATGAATAGGCCGCGGGCCTAGTAGAATCCGAATCAAGAGCCTCAACCAGAGACAAAGCCAGTGAAGGTGTCTTCAGCTCAAATCTGCTTGCATTGCAATCCTTAGATTGAAAGATATGTATTATTGCTCTCAGTAATCTTGGCTACAATTAATGAAGATTTCACTACAGTATACTGATGCTCCTTTTGAAGAGATAAAGGGATAAATCATTACTGTGTTAAAAGGATTAAAAGAACTTGCATTCAATGAAGTGAGATAATTTTCTGAAAGTCAACAAGGTGTATCTCACCTAAACCTCAAGTACAAGCAAGAAGATTGTGCCATATGTCATAAAGTAGATCAAGAGTGAAGAATTCTGTGGAAGATGCTTTGAATAAAAGAAGGGCTGATACTTAATATCGATGGCAAGGTTGAAGTGTTTCTTGTAAAGTTCTCCTTGAAGTTTTGTTCCAAGACTGACACCATGACATGCTATTTAATCCATAGCTTGAAAGGTTCTGTTGTATAAGCACATGACAATGATGGAATGTTCAAGGAAGCCTACAAATGTATAAAAGGAACCAATAAGACCATAAGAAGTCTATTTGATGTCTGGAATACAAAGTATGTATCATCACCGAAATTACTCATAGTAATTTCATTTTCAGTTCGAAGTTTTTATTTTGGTAACATTCTAGCCAGAGGAAATGATCACTTAGTAGCCTTGTCAATAAATGGGTTTGATTGAAAAGTTTATGTCAAAGTTGTTTCATAATCTACTTCTCAGTCAGATCATAAGTTTGTGGCAAAGGTCTGATCCACAGTTATCCTTGGAGAAAGACAGTTATAATAGCAAAGGATGCTGAATAAACCCTTTCTCCTACAAGTTCAATGATGTGATTCACAATGATCTTCAATCATGCTCATATTGTTAGATACACCTCTGATCTGTAGTATGAAAGTCATTCTGATATTTCAAGAAGTGATGACAACATTGTGGCTCAAAGCAAGACAAAGCAACATAAGGGAAATATGTGATCTACACACATGTGCTAAGCGTTTGAAGTATGTTTTTCTTTGGAGATGTTGCAAAGCAAGACATTTTTGAAAGCTCTTGAAGTATTGATGCAATTTGTTGTCATAAATGCATTGCATATGCTGCTAACATTTATTGTTGATAGGGTATTTGATTACTAAAGGAAGGGACCTATTTTATGAAATATGAATGCTCAAGATCACTGCCACTAGTATGCAGAAAGGACACCTTGATGGAGCAAGTTCATGACATTCTTACAATAAAGAAGTAGTCGAGTCTCCTTCAAGTTTGGAGACCAAAATCCTCTCAAAAAAGATGAATCATGTACAAAACTTGATGTATCCTTATTATTACTACTATGATGAAGTATAGGCTTCTTGGGTTGAAAGGGTCAAAATCATTGTCTAGCTGAATCTACTTGGTTGCTAGTAATGCTAAAGCAGGATGCAAGTATGCTATGGGTCTGCCATATTTATCTCTTGGTGCAGACATCTCACTGGAAGATCGCTGATATTGACACATTTGCTTAGTCTGATATCAAGATGGAATATCCTTGATTGTTTACTGAGGCATTGGGACTCTATGGTTTTTGGACATTTGGATATAAGAATTGACACATTACAAAGAGGTGTAAAATGAAACGAGGGTTTATCCTAGAAGACTAAAAGTTTTGAAAGTAAAAATGCTAGGTTTGTAGATAAAACCCTAGATTTGGATTAGCGTTTCTGCTGAAAGAAGAAACCCTATCTCATGCAAGGAAGGAATGACACGATGAGGACGAGGTTGATAAATTTGCAAAATGGATGCAAGAAGGCTAAGATCAAGATGACATTGACAAATTCCCCTCTATCCTCAAAAGATAAGTATCTTATATCTCTCTTCCTTGATTATTATCGTTATTGTTTTATTATTAGCTAGCCTCGTCTTTCTTTCTCTTTGTTGGGTTATGCTTGTTCTCCAATGGTCTCCTAGTGAGGATTGCAGGTACATAGTGAAGGCTACCAAGGCTCTAACAATAGATGGAAGTGATGGAAGAACAAAGCAAAGCTTGTGACAAGAGAACTTTCCTAGAATCGGTGATTTGTGTTGAGAAATATTGTACTAGATGAGATCCGAGTTCAAAGGGAGCATGTAGATCAACAAGTTTGAAGTATACCTTGATTGTGTCGAAGAGAAGTCAATGGTGACTTGCAAATGGATCTACAAGATCTATCGTGCAACAGATGGTAGCATAGACAAGTATAAAGAAAGAGTTGAGAATAGAAGGCTCTCCTAAAGAGGGAGAGTATCATAACAAGACATTTGCTCTAGTTGTCAGAAGGACTCATGTGTTAGAGGAAGCAGCTGTGGCAAAAAGATTTGCTTCCGTAACAAAGGAAGCAGTCAGAGAGTCTTGTTTTAGCTTCAAATGGAGTTGACCTCTGAGGTCAAGATGATGGATTGTCATTAAGATTGTCAGGCTAGATAGCGGATATGCTAGAAAACAACAGTGGCAAAGGGAGCTTTTAGGATTGCCAAAGCAGAAGTTGCTTTAGAAAGAACATCCAATTAGGGTAATAAAAAAGTATTCGATCAAATTATGACTGAGCCAAGGCATGTGGCTCAACATGTGTTGAAGTACCAACATGGTATAGTTGGTCATTGCACAGTCAATTATGGTTTGAGATATGTCTCAAATAGTGAAGTAACTACAGGGATACATAGATTCAGATTGGGTAGAGTGCAGAAGATAGAAAGAGCTTATCAAGATATTGCTTCAGTTTGGGCTTTGTTATGATTTCTTGGATGAGCAGGAAGCAGACATTCGCCGCACTTAGTATTGCTGAGGTCGAGTATATTGCAGCTTGGTTGACAACTTATGAAGCATTATGGCTTCAGAAGCTACTTGCAGGATTGTCTTGATTAGGTGCAGGTGACGACCATGATGACAAGTTGAATCACAGTGAGATCCAGTACTGAGACATGGTACAAAAAGAAGTAGTATGGCTTCAATACTATTCCTCAGTTAAGAAAATTGCTGACAAAGCCTTCGTTCCTGGATGAAGTCTGTATACTTCTAGAACAAGCTTGGATTGATTGAGCATGTCTCTCTCAGCAAGAGGGTGCGATGAAATTGTAGCATCTTGGATAATCATTCTCCCCGGGTCAGGTTGTTCCAGATCAGGGAAATCGGTCCAGAGTGATAGCATCATTGACAAATATTCTCCTTGTGTCAAGTATGATTGAAATTGGGGAGAATGATCCAGTAAAGGACAATTATTCTTCCTGTGTCAAGTATATCGGCCATAATTAGGAAGAATGGTCCTAGAGGCCTAGGATCACTCAGTTGAGTGGGTGCCTTTCAACATCAAGCTCAAAACTCTCCACATAGGTTGAGTGAGCTCATTTAGCATCAGTCCTAGAATTACTCCAGTGGAGGCCTTTGGAGATTCTCGACATGTGAAAGATATTGACCATAATGATGGTGAAGCAAGACTAGTTAGTATACCATGTGTCAGTTGGACTGGAATTATGGTGAGTAGTTGATGCTAATGATACACCATGTGTTAGGAGTACCAACCAGGATTATGGTAAGGATACTCCATAGGTCAGAAGTGCTGACTGAAATTATGTTAACTTGTTGATGTTGTTGATTTACCATGTGTCAAAATTGTTGACCAGAATTATGGTTGTTAAATGGTGCTGATGATGAGTTGTTATAACCTTTTATTGAGAAATTTGTCAACAAGAGAACATCTGATAGTCATTATGAATAATTCCGTAGCTAAGAGGAAGTGTTGAATTTTGTAGCTATGGCCGGTCTTCGTAATTAATATTTTAACCCTTGAAATGTATAATGAAAATGTAAGACATGTTCTTCACATTGAAGCACGACCCTCATAAAACCTGTGGGTACTTGCGGGTAAGGATGGGTCCTATGCTAGGCTGGGTCACCCGCATAGAACCTGCGGTTTAGACCCGGACCCGACGGGCTTTGTATAAGACCTAGTTACCTGCATCAAACCCGCGGGTAGCCCATTTTTTGATTTTTTTTTTCGTTTTTGGAAATGAGGCGGAGGAAAAGGGAAATTGGAGGGAAAAAAAGCTTTATAAGCACCTCTCTCCCTTCCATTTCTCATTCACTTATCATTTGAGTGTTTGGCTAATTTGTGTGAGTGTTGAAACTTGAGAGTGAAGCTAAAGGAGCGTGAAGGAGCTGTTGGAGGAGGCTAACGTAGGCTTCATCGGATCAGACTAAGCTTTAGGTAGGCTTCATGAACCTAGTTAGAATGTTTTCCATGTATTCGTTTTTGTTTTTAATTTTTTGTTTTGTTTTGTTTTGTTTGTATGTTAGCAATTTTTTTTGTTTGGGAATGCTTGTGGCTCAGGCATTCCCAAACAAAAAAAATATGCAAACATAAAAAAAAAAAATGAAAATCAACCATTTGTGGCTGATTTTCTCAGCCACACAGCAGTCCTGTGTGGTTGAGAAACTCAACCACACAACCAAAAAAAATTGCAAATTATAAAAAAATTTCAAAACCAAAAAAAATTTAAATTTATTTTTTTTCTTCTAGATTTTGTCATCATCCCACCAAAGGGTTTCAGATAGTCTCGTGATCTGGCATGGGCACATGCTCAACGAATCATTCCCGGTAATGACCACAATATCAAGTGCAATTATTGCAATGCCACAATGTATGCAGACATAAACAGGCTGAAATACTACCTAGCCAAAATTCATGGGCATGGTGTGGGATGTTGTCAAAGTTGCCCTGAGGAAGTCACTACTGAAATGGTAGCTGCTTTGGAATCCATTAAAGAAGCAAGTTCTAAGAGGGCAAGAAGGAAGGATGAGATTGTTGGGATAGGTAGATCTTCATCTCAGAGTGAAACACAGTTTCAAAGTCCAGGGATTGGTAACTCCTCTTCAAATGCTATGGCAAATAGGAGTATAACCTCTTCTTTCCTCAGTCCTCGTACAATTCCAGGATCTCAACCAACCTTGGATAGTTTTAATGATAAGAAGAGGAAGGAGGCAGATATGGCAGTGAGGAGGTTTTGGTACCATAACAGTCTTTCATTCAACTATGCAAAGTCTTATTTTTATCAGCACATGGTGGATGCCATTGCATGTACTAGCCTTGAATATAAAGCCCCATCTTATAATGCACTTAGGGGGAAAAGCTAGATGAGGAGCTTGAGTGTGTCAATGAACAATTGGAGAGCATTAAAAGCTCATGGATATTTATAGGTTGTACACATATGTTTGATGGGTGGACAAATTAGAGGGGTAGAACAATAATAAATATGGTTGTAGCTTGCCTTGAAGGAACCATGTTCCTAAATTCCATTGATGCATCTGCAAATGTAAAAGATGCACATTTGATCTCTTCATTGTTGGTTGATGTGGTGGAGGAAGTTGGGGTTACAAATGTTGTCCAAGTAATCACGAACATTGCAACAAATTATGTGGCAGCTGGAAGGTTTCTTTGTGCCAAATATCCCACCATTTTTTGGACTCCATGCGCTGCTCATTGCATAGACTTGATGCTAGAGGACATTGGGAAGTTGGAGAGGGTGCAAGACGTTGTGCAAGAATGCAAGCATATTACTAATTATATTTATAATCATGCTTGGGTGTTGAACCCTATGAGGGAATTCACATAGGGTGAGCTTAGTCGCCCAATTGTCACACGGTTTGCTACAAACTTTCTTTCCCTCCAAAGCCTTTTGTATGAGTACCAAGCTTTGAGAAGAATGTTTTGTAGCCAGCAATGGGTATTCTGGAAAGACAACACAAAATTGGAAGCAATGTCTGTGAAAACATCTATCTTTGCTGATAGTTTGCGGGATAAAGTCACTGAGATTGTCAGCTTCACTGAGCCCCTTGTGAAAGTCTTGAGATTGATGGATGGAGAGAAACCTGCAATGGGATATATTTATGAGGGCATGGACAAGGCCAAAGAGGCCATCAAGACTTTCTATAAGGGAAATGAATCTAAATATCTTCCTATATGGCAAATTATTGATTCTAGGTGGGATAGGCAATTACATTCACCATTGCATGTAGCAGGAGCATATCTCAATCCGAGCTTATTCTATAATGAGGGGTCTAGCATTCAAAGAGATCCCGAGGTGATGAGAGGTGTCATGATATGCATTGAGAAGATGTTCCCTGGATCAAGATATTCAGGACAAAAGCAACATACAACTAGATATGTACAAGGAAGCCTCTGGCATGTTTGGATTCAACTCAAGCCAACGTCTCAAGGACAAGAAAATGCCTTGTAAGTGCAACTTGTTTGAACTTAACTTGTAATTTTGCTAGTTCTCTTTTATATGTTTGGCATTGCAAACTGATAATCTTTGTTGTTATTTTTTTACAGCTCATTGGTGGATAGCTTGTGGCATTGAGGCACCACAATTACAAGAATTCGCCATTAGAGTTCTGAGTCAACCCTGCAATGCTTCTTCTTGTGAGCGCAATTGGTCAGTGTTTGAGCACATCCACGACAAAAAAAGAAACATGTTGGAGCATGAGAGGTTGGAGAAGTTGGTTTTCATCTACTACAACCTTCGAATGCTCACAAAACAAGTGCAACCAAAGGATACATATCCAATTTTATTAGATACTATTGATTTAGAGTCTGATTGGGTTGTGTAGGAGGAGGCCCTTGATTTGAGTTGGCTTGATGAAGACTGAGGATCTCTCTAGTTTGCCATCTTAAATGGAGACTCCAAATACACTTGCCTCACAGTGGCTTCGGCCTTCCGATGTTACCACTAGCTCCATGAGGGCTTATTTTAGGCGTGGTCGTCCATGAGTGATGAGACTCAAGATTGTTATGAGACAATCATTTATCATTTATGACATATGTATTTGAATTTTGAACTTGCTGACATTTTTTATTTTAATTATGGAATCATGAGTCCTTTCCTTATTCAGTATCTAAATGTTTTGCTCACAAAAATCGAATATGTTATGTTGTACTTTTATAGATATGAGATGATGTTATGAATTATTGCATATATTGTGGTTTTTATAACTTATAAGGATTAGAATTGTCTTTAGTTTTTTTTTTTTGTGCTTAAAATTTACGACATTTTAAGTTTTTTTCTATTTTGATGAGTCTTATACGGGTCTTATAAGGGTCATTCCCGAGTCTTATACGAGTCGACGAGTCAATGTCGTGACAAGTCTTATACGAGTACGAGTCATGCAACATTGGTTATTCATGTTATTTTTATTGATTAGCCCATGAAATGATTAATATAAGACATGTTCTTCATGTTGGTTTCAAAAAGAAAATTTCAAATTTTGAATTTTGAATTTTTGGCTCCAAACTTATCAAGTCGAACCTCCTTCAAGTCAAGTCGGCCCTAGGTAGAGATACACCCATTTAGCTAGGCATAACTCTATATATATGGCACTCGACCTCCTCCACAAGGCACCATTCAACCTAACACACAAGACATCTTATGATTTGAGCAAAGGATGAATAGGATAAGAAAGGATGAAGACAAGAACATTTCTTTCTCCAAGTTTGATCTCACATCTTCTCTCTTTGTTGACTTTGCAAGTGTGATGTTTTTCTGGGCATATCTAGCAACAAGTCCGAATCTATAGTGTTCAAGAAGAGGCCGAAATTCGACCCTAGTAGAGCAGAGCAGGTTGAGACTTTTGGGCAGCATTGTGACTTGACATAAGGGCAGTGTGACTAGGTTTGACCATAGTGATATTGCTAGTCAAGTTGACCTTGTTCTTGGCTAGAAGATTTAGATGTATCTTTGTTGAACTTGATAATTTCTCTAAGGAAAAGGTTGCTGGGTTTTTTCCTCCATGTAGGTTTTCCCAAGGTAAATTCTTGTGTCTCTTGTTTGGCTTTCTCTTTATGATCCTATTGGCATTTTGTTTCTGTTGTTGAGATCTTCTGTGTAATTGCTTTATAATGAATTTGAATACAAGAAAAGATTAATGTAAGAAATCATTAGAAGTAATTATTACTTAGAAGATCCTATGAAAAATCAACATAGAGAAGTGTACCATAATCCATCTTCTCCCAAAAGAGTAATATAATACATGCAAGCCTTGGAATCTGTGCTAATGAAGGGAGTGCTCCATCAAGAACTTTAAGCCTCCTCTAAATAAACCCCTCCAAGTGTGAAAGAATGCCAAATGAAGTAGGGTGCTTCACCAATAGAGTCAAGTGGCCACTGGAATGATTAAATCATACTCAATATGTGCGACAATAAGGGGTGCACTCTATCAAGTATTGTACCATGTAAATACAAGTTTTGCCTCAAGCAGAACCTCACCATGATAACAACATGATAAAAGATCCACGTAGGCTTGAACCTAGGGTGACCACCATCAATGGACTAATATATCATATATATCATCCAGCCTTAGGAAAAGGATAGACCATCAAGGAAAAAAGTAGTACATCTCTTTCCCTCGTTGTCCTCACCTAACTCAATCTTAAGAAAAAAGTACATCAACAAGAGTACTAATCATCATCAAACACACCCCCTAGGTGATATTTAATCTCTAAATGTTAGATCACCTAGGAAATGCACACCAACAACATGCATTACCCCATAGCATCATAAGAGAAGAGGACATAAAAAAGTGGTAACCCCATCTAATCATCAAGTATGCCCCCATCATACACCCAAAGCATGAGGAGCATGTCAAACACTCCCTCCTTCGAGTGACAAACTAACATCATAATAACATCATAAAATTCGAATTCAAGCTTTTGTGATCCATAATTTGTTAATTCTTGAAGATTTTCGGAAAAAATCACATTGCCAATATTTGGTTGACGCGTTTCGAACCAGCAAGTGTGGTTCATCTTCAGGACAAGATGAAGAGACAGATCCTAGAAGGAGGTTAAATAGGAAAAAAGGTTATCCTAACGGCTAGAGGAAAACGACTAAATTTGACCAAGGAGGGAAAATTATATTGTTTAATAATTTATTTATTTATATATTATTAACCCAACGGCTAATATTTGACTAGTTAGGAATTATTTAAATCGTTTAAATAGTTAATAATTATTTATTATTAATAAATAAATTAATTCAATAAATAAATAACTATTGACTATTTAAACGAATTAAATAATTCCCTATCCTAGTCAAATATTAGCCGTTGGGTTAATAATATATAAATAAATTATTAAACAATATAATTTTCCCTCCTTGGTCAAATTTAGCTGTTTTCCTCTAGGCGTTAGGATGACCTTTTTTCCTATTTAACCTCCTTCTGGGGTCCGTCTCTTCATCTTGTCTTGAAGATGAACCACACTGGCTGGTTCGAAATGCGTCGACCAAATATTGGCAATATGATTTTTTTCCGAAAATCTTCATGAATTAACATCGTAAAATGTCATTGAGATGCTTCACGAAGAAGATAGCACATGAAATAGCAAGCATCCACATGTCAAGAGAGTGATCCAAAAGGCATGAAAGTAGCATCCACAACCATGAGAAGACCATTAACCGTAACCATCCACCAAAGAAGAGTGAATCCTTGCCCAAGATATCCCTATCAAGTGATCAAATGGCAAGAAGAAAAGAGGCTGCATGAAGATGTATCTTATAATGTCCCTAGGGAATATTTGCCCTTAGGGTTGTGGAATTCATAAGACAAAACTAACACCTTTTTACAATATTCTATTTAATCAGGGATAACATAGAGAGTCTAGTAATATGGACAATAACAAACTTTATAGTATATCAATATAACAACTGGCTACTAGGGCTGCTTTACCAGTAATTCTGAGGCTCCAAAAATGATTGTTCACCAATATAAAATATTCACCATTATTTATAATTGAGATCAACAACAACAGTTCTAAACCACTTCGATCAACTTACAGACTGAATTATTACTTGATTTGTGCCTACTAGGAGCTGTTGGTGCCCTGACTGGCCGCAGATCAGTCAATTATTTTGTTATTAGTTGCTTAGGAATATACCAGACTCTGATCTACTTAGCTGGACTGAACTTAGAGTGGTTGTGCTGGAGTTTGAAGCTCCAGGGGGGAGGTTCGAATCCACTGTTACAAGAATCCTAGTTGCCTGTTAGCCTCCAGTTATTCACAAACACCTCTGTATCCAACTTGCTGTCCGCCAGGCCTGAAATAGGGCTAGGTGCAGGCAACCTATGCCCTAATTTATCTTCAGGAGGGTTCAATGTGCTATGTTGTAGGTGACTGCAACTTAAGAAGAGGACAAGTTCTAGGAGCTGGCCTCAGATTTGTCTTGAATACTTCACTGACCTCAGAAAGAGGGCGAATCCTTACTTTAACCTTTGTTCTGCACCTTTGCTGCTCTAAAGTAACACAGAAATAGATTCACTATTCAGCTGAGAAATTCGATATCCAGGCAAACCACAAAACTGTCTTTACTAACTCCAATTAGGAGTCTCAGTGCCACAGGAGCTTTAGTTCAAAAACCACAAAGAATTTGTGCCTCAGAATATTACTCTTCAATAGGATAGAGAAAAGGAGCGGCAACCCCCAACCACTAATCAACAATGCATAAAATAACAAGATGGTCAAGCCACATGGACAGGTCTCCAGCAAAAGGTCCAATGAAAGTTAGATGTCTCCCACAAAGAGGGCATAAGACATGTCAAAGATCCAATGTCTAGCCTCCAAAGGCCTCCAAGTGTAGCAATCCATAGCCAACTCCTCAAGATAGGCAATAAAACCCTAGATCTAGGGTTTGAAAGCTACTTGATATCCTCCAAGGTGGATTTGTAGCTCTCCAACATGAAACATCCAAGTACAAATCCTCATAAAGTGGCACATGTGGCTCTCTAAGTGAGTTGTCTCATCAAAAAGCTTCCAAAAGGTGGATTTCCTCCAAAGAATGTATAAAAATGTGTGCCATGTGGCCTTGAGAGCTAGGGCACTCTCCACCATGTATACATCAATAGTGGTCTCTCCAACTAACCTAAGTAAGCAAAAACAGTGGGGTGCTCCTCAAACAAGTGGTCAAAATGTAGTGATAATTTTTTGGTGGCAGATTTTGAAAACACCATAATCCATCAATTTTTGTTGGAATTTTTATTGTGATCACATTTTGAAAATCTCACTATCACTTTGCATCTAATGACACTGTTTGGTGGAAATCAATGTGCTTTGTCAAAAATTCAAAATATAACTGCTTCTGAAGCTAGGATGTCCTCAAAATCTGTAATGAAACCCAATGTGGAACATCTTCAAAATATGCAATAAAACCAAATGTGGGACATCCTCAAAGCATGCAATGAAAACCAATGTGGGATGTCTTCAACAATCAGTGCAATGAACATCCTTCAAGATGGACGCCTCTACAAAATAGGGTATGAAAGTTTGAAACCATTAATGACCTCCTCCTGAGACTTGTGGCATCTCCCCAAGTGGATGTCTTGAACCACAATATAGATAAGTGTGCAATAAGGCTCCAAGAAAGGTGGACTTCCTCCTCAAATCAAGTGCCAAGAAGGTGGATTCATGAAACAAGGCACCGAATCCATGACGAAGACATGTAGAATGTCATCAGTGTTCAACAATTTCCATGAAGAAAGGGGGTGGCTCCTCGTCAATCAATAAAATAGGAGTATGCCTCAACATATTTGCAAGATACTTCTCTAAAGATGGCACTTGTGAACAGTGATGCATGAGAAGATGAGTATGGCGTCCCTACAAGGTGGATTGCTCAACAATAAAGCATGAACAAGTGTGCAACAAGCCACGCAAGCTCAAGAAGTATCAAGTGGATGATAGGTGTGTATATGCCTCCACATGTAAGCCAAAGAAAGGGAATACCCGGAATACTTTACATAAAACCATGCTTCACATTATAAGCCACTCACCCATACGTGAAAACATCCACGAGAGCTAAGGTGTTAGAGCAATGAGCTTCTAACCATGCTAATGCCATGTCAAACCTTCCTAGATGAATATGAATCCAAGAGGATGAAAGAAGCAAAGTGGCAAGTGTTCTCTAGCATGATGATGTCAACCAATCAAGATTTAAGATGTCAATACAATTTTAGCTTAGCCCAAAATTGTTAGGGTATTCCATCAAGGGAGTCACACATCAACATCTATCATCAACCATCCAATGATCATAGGGGCTCCACAACCAAGTCAACTAACAATGAGAGGAAAACAATCACCATAGCATCAATATTATCTAGCCATCCATGACTATATTACTAATAGTCTCATCAATTGCCATCACAAGATTCACAATCCCTAAGCCATCCAAAAATCAACCTGTATACCTGCCTTTGTGATGAAAACCGCAATAGTAGTGAAAATATCCACTTGTGTAGGGCTCACGCAAAATAAGCTATAATACCCAGCATTCTTGACCTTGCTCATCTTTGAGGGAAGAGGGAGTTTTTTTCGTGAACTTGTACCAACTACCACGTATTTCCTCTTCTTGATGCCTTGAATCTGACAGTCCATTCCTCATGTTTCCTGAATCACTGGGCTTATTATGGGACATGCCATTTTATTCAGTGCCTCCTCTCTCAAGAAGGTTCACACTCTTCGATAGCTTTTGTTTTCCTTTTGATTTCACTACATATTTCCTTTTGAATTCCATTATTCTCATGCTTGACTCTCTTATGTGGACAATCACAAATTTGATGGTTAGTATCCTGATTCCTGACATGCAAATCATACCTGGATGTAACTTAAATCGTGTACTCTCTGGACAACAGTTCTTGCTCCTGTGACATATTTTATTTGATGGGGAATCTTTCTTGTAAGGTCCAGCTACACACTCTTGGATTTGACCTGCAAGTATAAATACCCTGATCTTGGACAGGAGGTTTACCAAATCTTTCTGCTATTGTGTTCAAGCAGGCTCTAGCCAGCATTTACATATTTCTGAACTTAATCCAGAGGGGTTATTGTTCTTGATTGTTACAATTGGCAACTAGGGCCAAACTTCATGTGGGTCATCTTATTTATAGCAGCTGATATTTTTCCTTGATTCCTCTCGTCGAGAGGTGTAGGATTGATCTAACGATCATCCGATTCCGACAAGTATTTTTGGAGATATGAATTTATTTGTATTTACTTGACAAATTGTCAAGGTCGGCCAACAGCTAAATGTGTGGTACACATGCCCAACATATCATATAAATACAAGTGAGGTTGAGTCATTATTCATCATCTCATCTCACTCATTCTTCTCTCTCCTTAGCACTGGGTTTATACACAAGGAAGAGAAGATCACACATGGGAAGAAGGAGGATGCTGAAAGGCAAAGGAGGACGCAGAAAGATGCAGTTTGGAGGACGCAGAAGCTGTAGGTCATCTCTTTGACCAGCGTTGACCAGCATGGGCAATTCAGGGCTGCGGTTTTGGTGTGGCTGCCTCTCCTAGGCAGGCCGCAAATTCTGGCACAAAAACCAAGGCATTCTGACCTCCAGTTTGACCAGGGTTGACTGCCCTAGTTTGGGGCAGCAGGCTGTTACAGTTGACTGCTGTTTGATTGTGTTTTTGGGGCTGTTTGAGGGCTGCTTTTTCTTGCTGTTGAAGGACTAGATGACCGGGAAATTGACCAAACATATTGAACGTCAATTTCACCTTGTTTGACCAGATTTGACTTTGCTGGTTAGGGTTTACTGCTGCTGTCATAAAATTACAGATTTATGAATTTGTACTATTTCTCTCTGCTGAACTATTGAAGATTAAAGTAGAATTGATCAAAGGGTTTCCCCGTTGGGGTTTGTCCCTAGCTAGCCGCCACATCTAGTGTCTCTTGTCTTGACTTGTTTTCTGTCGATATATTTTATGTTCTATCTGCACTTTACTTTATGTTTATGTGATTGCTAAACAGTGGCTAATAAGAAGAATTGAAGTAAACTGCCTTAAACATAGAACATACCATAAATTAACATTGATTGACATTTTCAAGGTTGAAATCATCCTGCCAGGACTATGGATATTCTAGAAAACTAGCAATGTATCTTGTTCTATATTCGAAAACAGATTTGGTTACTTGCTCTGTCTGGAAGAGTAGCCATAAGTACCTGAATCCAAGGCCTCCAGTATGGTAGAGTCCATCTCCATGCATTCCAATCAACATCAAACCGTTTTGCCACTTCAAGAACTTGCCATGTTTCATTGCATGCAGAATCATGCTTGAAAAGGAAAAACATATCACCTGCTAGCTTGGATTCCAATCTCTCAGCTTTCACCCATTTCAGTGACTTGTTATTTTCATATTTCAGTAACTGTCATCCTGTTCAAACTTCAAACTTTTCTTCCAATGATTTCAAGGAATTCCTGGAGATTTGCTCACATGCAGATGGGTATTTGCTAAGGGAAGATGTAATAAAATCAATCCATTGAGGGTTTACTGAATCTTCAAGGGTTAGACATGTACAGTTGGGTCACTTTTTCCATTGCAGTTTGTGACACATGCACAATATTTGGGGTTATTTTCAGATTTCAGTTGTGATCCATCCTGAGGGTCCAATCTGCTTCTGCCCCCTTCCATATCCACCATTTTGCTCTCCAACACAGCCCTTTGTCTGCCTCTTTTCCATTTTCTGCTGGACTAATTGGCCTTCAATCAACCTATTCCCATCTCCTCCATCAAATTTCCAGGCTGATGTAGATGCAGTCAGTCTTATTGAATGCATACTCAGATTTCCATCTCTCCAACCTCCTTTTTAGATGCTGCTGTTTCTCATGAGCTGCTACTCTGCAATCGTTATCAGACATTCCATGCAGAGATGCCTTCCTACTGCCCCCATCATTTGCAGTCACTCCTGCCAGCGTGGACACAGTTTTCAGCCTGCTTCTATGTGTCTGCAGAGGCTGTAACTGTCTCCATCATCCTTGTGTGAAGAGGATTTTATTAAGTGACTTTTTCAAAAGGAACGAAATATATTATAACAGTAGAGTTGGCAAATCTTTTAGAATTTTCTAAATGAGAAACAATGTGTCAGAGGTAAATCTTGACAGAAACACATGTAGTTTATTATTAACTCATTCAGGTGGGAAACATTCAAATTTAATGTTGTAGAGAAAATTTGTCGATTGATGAAGATTTTTATTTGAAGTGGTTCAGAAGAAACCTCCCCAAGATAAATAGTCCATAAAGCTCTCCATTCTCTGTTAAACTGTTAAAAAGCATTGTTGGATTGTAGTTGTAATTGCAGAAACAGACATTGTTGACTACAATTTAGCACCCTTGTGACTGGGTCTGTGACCAGGAGTTACTGGGGCTTAGAATATCAAAAAATCACTGAGTCTGCACTTTTTGAAATAGCACCGATATGGCGATATGCCGAGGGTGATTAGCCCTTAGGAGCTACACCTTAACACCTTCTGGCAAGGGACTGTGACCAAGAGTCCATATATTGGAATATGGGGAAATTTCATGAGCAACCATGCTTTGGTAAAATGGCAATATGACAAGTCAACTGAGTGTCGCCTAGGTGGTTGGGAGGGTTTAATGATAACCTCCCCACCCAGGTTCAAGTCTCATTGACATGATGCATGATGCTCCTTTGTGAGTGCCTTTCTACTTCTCCATTGAGAGCTGCTTATGTAATGTTTATCTTGACTATGTAGCTCTTCCTTGATTCTTGCTAATAGTAGGAAGAGAGAAATTTCAATTTAAAAAAAATGGCGATATGACAATATGCCAAGGGCAGTTAGTGCTCTGGTACTACACCCTAGTTCCTCTATGACCAGGGGCTACTTATACTGGAATATCCGTGAATCTGCAAAACAAGGCCTTTGCAAAAGAGCTGGTATGCCAAGTGTCCGATAGATGGATCGTTTATTGTTTTCAATTTTATTGTTTTCAATTTCTCTGTCTGTTAACTGTCGGGGGCAGCCCAAAACAAAGTGATTTGCAATCTATTTCACGTTACAAGAGAATTTGAGGTTTTTTCCGAAATTTTAACTTACTGTGATGTTGGCATGTCGAACCACCTGTAGCGCTATGATCAAGCTTGTAGATATCTTGGCCCTCTGTTTCTCAACCTTGATCTTTCCCTGCCGCTTTGCTCATAGCTATTTGGTGTGAATTCGCACGCTTCCTTAACGCTGGGCTGTTACGTAAAAGTGTCCCCAAACATTTTCCACATTTAACTCCAAATAACATTGTCCATGTTAGGGTCTCCCCCTAACTTTGATATCAATGACAACATCTTAAGCAACAAGCTTCTCGAGCCTGCTTACCTTGCTCGGGTCCCATACTTCCTGTACTCTATATATATAGAGAGAGAGAATGCTAGTTAGCAACCTGTGGTCAGTTACATTTTGTAGGTCACCACGGGTTGCTAACTAGCACAATGGGGTCGCCTGTTGGTTGCTTCAAGGCAAGACATGGGTGCAGTTCAAAACGTGGATAATTTGTACATACAAAGCTCAGGAGGTCTCAAAATCCTATTTATGGCTGCAAGGAGGGTATGTATCTGTTTCAAAATCAATCTGGCATAGGAGTGACCAAATTGGCGCTATAACAGAACTTCCTTGAAACTTACTGTAATTTCTGTCTTTAGCCGTAGGGAACTTTTCTTGTGTAGTAAGTTGTAACATCTAGTTACATTGCTTGTGATGACTGGTTTAGCAATGTACAAATCTGTTCCAATTAAATCATTAATGTGCTTGTGCGGGTCAATTTGTTCAATCTTAAATGACAATGTTTGTAATGATTTCTAAACACTTCACGAGTTACTTCACTACTTTAATTATTGTTCATCTTGTGCAGGCATTGTTGCAGCTTACCTTGGTGCTTCTTCAGTTCTGCTTACTGATTTTCCAGATAATCTTGATCTTTTGCAAAGAAATATTATGATAAATAAAGTACAGAAGACTGTCTCTGTACACCCACTGGTCTGGGGAAGTAGATCTGAACGTTTAATAAGCCCTTTTGACCTAATTATTGCTGCCGATGTCATGTACTGTCTTGAAGCAGTGGACTCGCTGTTGAGTACATTAAAGATGGCCTCAGATGCAGAAACAATTATTCTATTAGCTTATGGACGTAACAGGCAAGCAGAACAAACCTTTTTAGAAAAAGCTCACAGATATTTTTCTGTAAAACAAGTATCGGATGAAGAACTGGATGATGTTTACCGTTGTGTGGATGTAGATGTTTTGGAATTAAGGGTTAAATCTGAATAGCATATTTTCTTTGTCTTGTTACTGCTCATTTGCTATACATATCGTTTAGTCTATCCCATAAAGGATTTTTTCTCAAGAAAGGAAAGAACATTTGCCTTCACAAAAGGATGGATGGGTTAAACTGCGGTTACTGAGTGCGATGAAATATTTGTACTGAAAAATTTATAAGACTCCCAAGATTGGTACCGCTAACTTTTTTTGGTTTTTGGTTGAAAATGGATGATGTATGAACAAATCACAACATCTGGATATATCTTAGTTGTGTAAAGCAACTTGTCACAGTTGAGTGATATATTCAGTAGCCAAAATACGGAAAGCAGCATTTGGATTAAGTATTTTGATCAAGTTACTGGCTCTGTCAACTTGGAAAGTTAGATCTGGATCAAGTTCAAAATGGATCTACAGATTCAAGTTTGGGCGAGGGTTACGCTGGGATTCATTTTTCAAAATCAATGTTTTGGTGGGAATGGATCCCAGTCATATCTCACACAAATCTAGTCAGCTGTAGCACCTGCAGCCATGAATCCTTCACCAGAAACTCTTAAATAACGGCGGGGAAAATTAATCAAATTACTGTAAATATGATATCACCATGTTTTCCCATGAGGTTCACTTTCATAGTGTTAATAATAAATATATATTTGTAGTTTTGAAAGTATTTGTTTCCATATTTTTGCATGTCTATATTTAAAAAAACCTTACTTCTACTGAGTCCCTGAATGAAAGTTTTTAAATTTCTGCCACTTTCTTTATCGCTTCAGGATGTGATTTGCCCCCACCTGGTCCTGCACTCCTGATT
Source organism: Pinus taeda (assembly GCA_000404065.3). NCBI lineage: Eukaryota > Viridiplantae > Streptophyta > Pinopsida > Pinales > Pinaceae > Pinus > Pinus taeda. Next base: position 120,359 of record APFE031644446.1, read on the forward strand.
CTGTTGACTTCAATCCCTATTAGTTGGCCCCTGACCAAATCCCCTGATTAGTGTAGTAGAGCTGAGAGGTTGGTCACACAATCTGGGATTTGATTGCCCAACCCAGGGAGGTTGTAGTCATGATTCTGGCAACTTCAATTGCTATTCATTTTAGCTATTACAAAGTATGTTTTCATTGCAGAGTAAATGGCTCTTGGGAAGCAAAATGTTCTTTATGAATACTTCTGGAAGATTTGTAATCTCTTTATTGTAAACTTTTGTCATTTGGAGAAAATTTTAGCAGAGAATTACTAAGGGAGCAAATGTTTGGAGCCAAACTAACATTTAACAGAGATATTGAAATTGAGGCTTGAGGCAATAACGCCAGATTCGTCTGAGAATGCTGATGGTTTTGCCAAAATCCACACACAGCAATAAGAACAGAGCAAAGACAAGACGAAGAAAGGTGCGGAATCTGGCAGTTCCACCCTAAGTGTCCCACGCATAAAGAAAAGCAAATGTATCTTAATTTTGTGTAACCAATTAAAATAAAGAATAATAAATACGAAGTTACCCAGAACTGGCCAAAAGTTAATTGAGTAGTAACAGGTAGCTACATTATTTTAGTTTGTTTTCACCTGACAGAATGTATGGTTATCTGGAGCATTTAATGTTCAGGCACAAACAGATCTTCTGTATGTGTTAAATTTCTATATCTACGTAGGTCGTTGCTGATATTTTGTCTTTTGTTGGGTTTTCTCAAGAGTGCCACTTGATATTTTGCATACCATGTTAAATTATTGAAGTTATATACATGGTTACATCTCTAATTCGTTGTTTTCACTTCAGTGACAAGTAGCTCTCCTTATAAATCAATGCAGTGGTTAAATATTCATGTAAGTTGGTGTCGAAGTACAAAGCCATTTTCTCTTGAAATATTAAGTTTAACATGTAATATTTGAAATAATTCAAGTTTAACTTGTAATATATGTTAGCTTTATTTCTCTAACCATTATAAATTATAATTTATATGTATGGAAAATTTTAAGGGTTAATATTTATAAGGTGGGATAATTTTCTATACTTTTTCAAAAAATTGATTCACAAGTTCTTATATAAAAATGATAATATATATTATATATATATAATATATATATATATATATATATATTATATATATATATATATATCTTTTTAATCATAAAAATCACCAAAGTTTTATAGAGACTATATAAAATTATTAGAAATTTGAACATTTTTACAAATATATCACGAGTAGTTTACAATGTAATGTCTCCATCCACTTAGGAGATATAAGGGGAAGATGCCACTCGTCTAATTAAGTTCCTGTAGGCTAGGATGAGAAAATTAATCAAGGGAACACCATTTCCCTAGGAGAAAACATTATAAAAGCTAAGTGCGGAAAAATGAGCCCTAAGTTATAGGCTAACGAAAAATCACTTTTAAATTATAAAGTGAGAACACCCACTAAAATGATTTTATTAAAATAAAAAATAAAAATGTGAGAAAAGGGTCTAGTGAGTTGTAAAAAATGAAAACTAGGAGTCTCTTCATTTTTGTATTCTCTCACTTGAAAAATAGATTTTTGGAAGCTCTTGAGTCTTGAGAAGAGAGTTTAGGGTTTTTGGAAACCCTCATTTTGGTTGTTGGTTTCAGCGTTGAAATTATACACCCTCCTTAGTATTTGAGCAGAATCACTCAGATTCCAATATTGTGCTTCATTGTTGACAAAAAATAAGACATTGGCAGGGAGAACAAATTTAGGTGTAATTAGTTGATTTCCTAACTTGTTTTTTGATATTCTATATTTTCTATAACAAATTGAGTTTATCGCTAGTTTGCGTGGCCATTTGCTGAAGGAGAAGCGCTGATGCTAAGAGGGCAGAGTTCTATGTTTCATAACGCCAAGTTTTGTCACTTTATTGAGGGTTGAGTTTTGTCTTTTTAAAGGGGTTGAGTGTTGAATTTTCCTTCGGCCTAGATCTGATCTGTGGCTAATTGAGCACAAAAACAAACTAGGAACCCTCAACTTACAGGGACTTTTCACAACATAAATCTATAGCAGTGAAATCAATAAAGTACACAGATCTTGAGTCCAAAGCTCAATTTTTTTTTTTAGGCACATGGTGAATCGGTAACTGCCAGGCCTAATCTAGAGGAGACCCAGGATCAAACCTCATAGCTGCCACTATAACACCAAGGGCATAACCAACCACCTGCAAGTCGGGTATACCAAGTTCCTATAATTTTAGCAAGAGCAGACTCAACGGGAAAGGGGAATCTGCCCCTCTAGCCGCCACCACAGTAGGTCATTGTACTCAATGAGGTTTGAACTTCGGTCTCCCCGGGCTTTGCCCATATGACTTACCGTCAAACCACACATCACTGTACCCAAAGCTCAATTTTTTAATAGTCCATCAATAAAAAATACTAGGGCTTCCATACTAGGGATCATGGCTCTTCAGATCATTAGTACAACTAGTATACATACAAAGAAATTAGGGTTGAAGTTTGATGCATACCTGACTCAGACTTGCTTAAATCCCACAATACCCAAAGCTCTTTCCAAAAAGGTGTTTCCTTTAACCCTATATAATCAAATCTATTGGGATATAAACTCCTTACAATGGAAAATTTAAATAAACAATAGGAGGATTTGAAAGGGTAGGATCTCCCTTTATATAACAAAAAACCAATGGGAAGAGTTAAAAGGGTGATACAAAACCACCATGGCCTTGATTTTATGATAAAACAAGTGCACAAGAGAAATTCTACTTTAAAGCCCTTTACCTTTAAGTAAAACTCCTTTACGATTGTCCCAACATTCCTCTTTAGCTCCTTGTGACCAATCTCGCAACTTAGGTTCCCGGGTCCCGAACACCCAACCTTTCTTATCGTGCACACTTCTTTATTTGGCCGGGATGGTCTTTTGTGACACATCAATATTTACTCGACACACCCTTGTTGACAACGTTGGAAACCACCAACATACAGTGGATCTCCTCGATATAAGGTCTTGATTAGACCTTACACCATTTTGTGTAGGAGTCCCATTTGGAATACGACTCCGCTGTCGTTAACTTAAAGATATGCTTTGACTTTAGCTGTCAACAATAGAGAGAAGCACAACTGTTTTTTTGAATGAGCAAGTGTGTGTGCCTTGTGAATATCCGATTGCAGATGTATACAAGTTCTTTCACTACAGAGGGACAACAAAGTGAGTCTCTAAGAGAGAAGTAATAATACTACTTTAATGGAGACACATGTGAAAGAGAGGCTCGTCTAACATTATGCGAAATATTTCATAAAGATGTGATGATCATTATAAACATAACAACACATTTCCAACAAGAAGCATTGAAGTCACAAAAATAGTTTAATTACTCTAGTGTTGGTGGAAACAAACATGAACCATAAACATTTCAAGAATAGTTTTAGAAACATTCACTATCCATGCGTGAAAACGTGCTGGCTTGAAAAATCTTCAGTATTAAGCAAAAGTCCCAAGATACATAAATACAATGAACACCACTAGCTCCAATAGTGGAACGTTAGAGCCACTACTTGGTCCCCCAAAAGTACTAACTCTGTGTCTCTAATGCTTTGTGGGAGAAACAAAGGTTAAAAAGTCCTTTACATGAGGAACGAGGATCTATTTATAGCTTGAAGAATGACTTTTCACATCCTCATGACTCTTGACTTTCCAGCTTCTACTGACTTTTGGAATTCCAAATGATTTTTTGAATTACATATGAATTTTAATATTACATGTCTTTTGGACTTCTGTGACTCTTTAGTTCATACACGACTCTTGGAATTCCACTTATTTGTGTTTACCACATCATCATGTGATGAGACTTGACATGTCACTATCTTTGATGATTGGGACTAATATTGACTAATGACATGGACTCTATTCAGTGGTGACATGGTTGCCACTTGTGTCTTCATTTCGTCAAGCAACTTCAACTGTTGATGTCCTCACCCTCCAAAGGGTCTTTGATGTAATGGAGTCTTTGGGGTGCTTTGGTAATCAAGGTTCAAGTGTGCTCTTCGTTCTTCATGCAACTTCCTTCGTTTGTTCCCTTCGCTCGATCTTCCTCATGCGTGTTTGCCATGATGTTTCTGGAATACCTGCGTCTGCAATCACTCATGACAAGCAACGATTGACTTGAAAATCTCCTATTCTAGCATGTTTTATGCATATTTTCTGTTCATGCCTTTTCAGTGCGCTTGAGAAGGACAAAAGGGGATTCTGGGTGCATGGACGCACTTTGAAATGCTGAAGGGCTGAAGCGGAAAGACTTTGTGGCTTCAACATGTGCTCAAAAGAGAGAAAGAGGGTGCAAGGTACACTCCTGAAGGCTGAAGGAAGATGCTTCGTGCCTTTAGAGTGTGCTCAAGAAACCAAGGAGGGCGCATCCCTTCGGGTCAAAGGAGTGCTCACAAGGAGGATGCATTCCTTCGGGTCGAAGGAGTGCTCTCAAGGAGGGCGCATCTCTTCGGGTTGAAGGAGTGCTCTCAAGGAGGGCGCATCCCTTCAGGTCGAAGTAGTTTGCTCAAAGGAAACCAATGAGGGCGCATGGTGCAAGTTTGAAGGCTGAAGGATGAAGCTTTGTGCCTTCAAAGTATGCTTATGCACTCAAGAGACCAAAGAGGGTGCATGACGCAAGTCCGAAGGCTGAAGGATGAAGCTTCATGCCTTCAAAGTGCGCTCATGTGCTCAAAGGGTCAAGAGGGCGCATGATGCATTGTAGAACTCTGAAGGGTGGAGCTTAAGGCCTTCGAGGTGTGCTCATCTGCTCAAGGAGGGCACATTCCTTTGGGTTGAAGGAGTGCTCCCAAGGAGGGCAAATTCCTTCAGGTTGAAAGAGTGCTCCCAAGGAGGGTGCATTCCTTCAGGTCAAAGGAGTGCACTCAAAGGAAGGCTTGGTTTTTGAAGGGTGCAATTTGGAACAAGGAAGGGGAAATATGGATTAAAGAGCGCATTTTGTGCTCTTGGAGGATGCATTACAGACTTCCAAACAATGAAGGATCCCTGATCCAGGGTTTAGGGTGCGCTCATGCACTCTTGGCCTCAATGGGTTTGCTTTGAAAGCAAATATTTGTATAAGTCTGGGATATAGGGAAAGGGGTGAATATGACGAGTTTAAACATAAAACCATGTGCGACTCATATTGACTCATCGAGAAAACTTAGACAACTTTGAACAATGATAAATATATGTCAAAATGCTACTTTGTACACATTCCCTAAGTACCTCAAGTGAAGTGTGTACCACTGCAACTCAAAAGTGTAGGTTTACAACAACAAAGATGTAATGACCATGAAATGCACCTAATGATGTTATAATCAATGCGACACTTAGTAATCAAGGCAACACTAGATATGACAGTGATAGTGGGCTCTAAAATTTGAATGTAGTGAAATTTGGAGGGTGTTGTAGCAGCGACAACAACACCATGGTCCACTCTTTGGGTTTTGATTGGGTGTTGGTCCCCATCTTTCCACTTCATCCCGGTTTTGCGTTGCTCGACCTCTCCCTTGAGCGTGCTTTCTATTTCTTCAAAGGTTTCTCGTCAGGATGATGCAAACACGGACAATGTGGGCCCGTTGTTGGGCCTTGAATATGCCCATGTTAAAATCGCACAATACCACTATTTCATAACATAAATTCCGACATTTTAAACTCATTTCATACCATAATTCCACAATTTCTTGTCAATTCACATCTTATGCCTTGTGGTTAATTATCATTAGTTTTATTGAATTTTCAATGATTAGAGATGATTTTTCCATGATTTGCTAATGATGGTTTTGCTAAGTTCATTTGTCATAGGGTTCCATTGTCGAAATTCCTCACAAGTCAATTAAACTAGCTGCTACAGGTTAAGTACGAAATGCAAAATTCCTGTAGGTGAAAATATCAAATTTGTGATCAAATGGAGAAGACTATTGAGATTTCAACACATTGGTTTTGTTTAAAGTACCCTCATTCATGTAACCCAAAAACCATTTATCAAAATTCATTACCATGAAGGAGTTATGATCAAGGGAATATTAAGTACATAAACAATGCCAAATTCCGGATTTGACTATTTCGGGTCAACCACATGGAGGACCACGATCTGAATAAATCTCTTTATGCTAAAAAAGGAGATTGGTTTCGTCAATCATAACAGGACCCAACTTAGCTTAGTTCAATATCCATCTGAAGATCATTCATGGAGATTTCATGCAACCCAATTAGTTTTGATATTCTCTATTTATTTTTTATGGTTAAGTGGTTAGATCTAGGTCCCATATGTTGAACCTTTTTAAGGCCTGATGCATTATGTACTAGGAGAGGAATAAAGATAGGAAGCAGGGAAAGGCTGTTGTAATAAGTTTTGTGGAGCTTTGCCTCAGAAGACTAGCAAGGATGTATGCATCATATGAATTTACATTTTGAACCTTAATATAATTTCGATTTGTCAATAAGTTTTTTGTGAGTATTATGGTGTTATTCAATCTTTAACAACATTGAATTAACTTAAACTTGCTCCAGGAGTGGCAAGGGCTCACCACCACCTGGAGATAAGTTCTATAGCTCATTTAGATCATAGGACTTATATTTAAATTGTGAATTTTATGAAAGAATTGTTGTGTAAAATACAGAATCGTTTCTATACTCAAAACTCCGTTTTGTAAATCTGAGTCAAACATCGTATATCTCATTCTTCAAATGTTCAGGACTGGTAAGAGTTATATTGGGCCATGATCCTCAAGATGTGAATGATTTCTTTCAGAAGTGTAGACAGTTGAAAAGTATTCTTGACCTAGAAGTGACACAAGAGTTAATTGCCATGTTATAAGCCGAGAATGAAATAGTTTTATACTTCGTGCATTTTTCTAAATCTATAATGTTATGTTGCTGTGAAGAATGCTTAAGAATTCGGAATTGAATGCAATTTAATTTGATTGGTTCTAGAGTTAGTTTGTTTGAGAACAAGGTTGAATTGAATTAGAGGTTTCGTGAAAGTTTGATTATTATAGTTCTGACTTAGAACAAGACTTAGATTTTTGAATTAAATATATTGATGCTGTCAGTGAAGGAAATCGAGTGCGAGATGGTGTAGTTCTTTTGGGATGATTTCGATTTTACAGTAGAAGCATGAGTTTAGTGTGAGTCTGATTCAGTTTCTCTTTAATTCTGTGTTTGCATTACGATTTTCACAATTCTAAAAGGTTGAGCCTTCCGAGTGATTTGCTTTATTCGAATTAAGGGTTTCTTATTGCAGATTTATGAGTGGTGAATTGTAGTTATTTGTGATAAGTTTATTTTAGATAAATGATTAGAATCTTTTTTATAGTTCCTCTTTTGTTTACATCAGAATTCACAAAGTTGGAATTGATATCATAGTTTAGTTTCTACAGTAGAGTTATTTAATATTGGTGTTCTTTTACAACAATGATTGATGTTCTTTTACATTAGTGATTGGTGTGATCTGAACTGTAAGTTCTAAATAAGTATGCATAAATTTATTTGTTTTCTTTACCATTAAGTGAGCTTTGAATTAGCTAGGTTATGATCCAAATAGAGTAGTGATTAAGGTTTGGATTTAGTTTGATAAGCCTCTTTGCTTCAATTTGTGTGATTGGAAATAGTTTGAACAAACTAGAAACGACGATTCTGTACTTAAACACTAAATTGTTTTTCTCACTCTAGTTTAGGTTAGATACTTCGATTCTATGTTACCTACGCTTGTGCCTCAAAGATTACAAGTCCGAATTGATAATTTAATGTTGGAATTATAACACATATAATTTCCTAAACACTCGTCTCCACTTGGATTTCTTTTACTCTCGTGTACTATTTACAACTTGGCCCACACTCCACATTCCCTACCGAATCTCTTTTATAGCAATTGCCTGCACCCTGGGGTTAACACTTCGGGCTGGCCCATGCTCCATGTAATGCTCCATGCTTATTAGGTATGAGCCTCCACTTGTCACTTTGTTTACGTGAGTCTGACGACCACTCAACACGATTTCTCTTGTAGACACTCCTATATTCTTTTCGACCTAAGCCTCTGGCCCGATGCTGTCAACTGCCAGCGTATTACCATTGTATTTCTAAATACATATTTTTTTCTACAACTCTCTAAAAGCATAAGAAATACAATAGTTACATTCAGTTAGGGAACCAACTCCCTTGGTAAATAACAAACCCCTATTCTAGCCAAAGTACATTTTGACTTGGAAGTGGGATGCTCTTGCATGAGAGTCCCAAGGTAAAAAAGATTCATGGTCTCCTGAGCATGTGCTTTCATGTGCCAGTAAAGTTCTCCTGGGTCAAAAACTTTAGTTTGTATTTGATCAATTTCCCTCTCATGCTGTTGCTCTTGTGTTGTTTTCTTCATTCTTCCAGGATTTATGGTGTAGTTCTCCTCCTTCCTTGCTAATGTAAACTCGCTCAATTAAGTGCAATTTGTTCTTAAACTTCTTATTGCAATATGCCTCTCTTGGGACACTTTTATCATCAACTTCCTCATTTCCTCGATCTTTATGTCCAGTTGATCCTCTGGCTAGTACATTTTCTGCAAATCTTTGCTGCTTTCTTGTTGATCATTACTGCTAATATTCCTCATTAGCTACCGCTGCACCTTCATTTCATCCTCCTTCAAACTATCAAAGCTTGTCGTGTTTGCACTTTCTTCATCAATAGGCTTAGGATTGTCCAATCAATCTTCTAAAAATCTAAGCTCTGCTGCAAAATCACCAACATTTTCCATGCTAGTTTTCAATTTTGCCCTCTTTATCATAGGACTATTCTTCCTCCCTCCATATCCCATAGATTTATTTTCTTGAAGAAAATATTTACCATCATCAATGTCTATGGTAACTTCCATTAATTATCCATCTTTAACATCCACAAACACATACTTAAGCAAAAATTTCTCGATTTCAACCTTTTCTTCCAGTAGCTTCATTTCTTCATTAACCTGTAAAAACATGTCATTTGAATGTTGTTTATTAACTGCTTTCACACAAATTATTAGTCTAAAATACATAAGGTTCCTTAGCCTCATTTTGTGAGGACCTAACCTAGGTGTTTTAACTAAATCATATTTGTCCTTTCATTTAATTATAATAAGAAGAAAAATAACATGTTTATAACTCTACATTTACTTGATAATAACATTTCTAGTAAAAATTGATTTACAACATATTAAACATGTAAGAAAATTCATTTTCAAGCAATTTATATAAATAAAACAATAATGGAAGAATACATGTTCCAGTGCTTTGGTTGGGATGTTTCCCATTTTGTTGGGATGCTCCTGCTGGGCTAATCGACTGACTTTACCTCCCAGCCAATTATGAATGATTTTATAGCCCAAGGAACCTCCATAGGTTCCATAGCCTTTCGAGCCCAACTCCAACTAGTTGTAGTGTGTTCAAGTTAAAACCAACACTTTCTGATAGATCCAAGTTTGAGTTATCTCATTTTTCTCCCCATTCTCTCCCTTCTCCTTCTCCACATTCCTCCTCCCAAAATAAAATCCTCCAATGCCAAAATAAAGAACAAGGATTTCCCCTTTCTCCTTTCACCCTCTTTTCCTTTCCTCTCATCCACTTTAGCCACTTACCATTAATGCCATGACTACCTCCTCATCCTTTTAATTTAACAACCTTGATTTCCTTTCCATATCTTGTCCCAAAATAAATTTGAGAAGACACATCGAGAATTAAAATATTAATACTTAATTTAGAATTAAATTGGAAAAGATAACTTGAAAAACCTTTGGAACTGAAATATTAAGATTTAAATTAGAAATAAACTGGAGAAGGCTATATCTTATCTAAAAGTAAATTTGAGAACACACCTCGGGAATTGAAATATGAATATTTGATTTAGAAATAAATTGGAGAAGACCATATTTTATCCAAAATTAAATTTGAGAAGACACTTTGAGAATTGATATATGGATATTTGATTTAAAAATAAGTTGGAGAAGACCATATCTTATTCAAACGTAACTTTGAGAAGATATCTTGAAAATTGAATAATAGCAAATAATAAAAAGTCATATCAGTAAAATAAAATTACATATTCACAAGTGTAGATATATACCAATATTACTTAATAATTATAAGTCAATATTTTCAAGTTAATTAAACACTAATCAAAATTAGCATGATAGGATCAAGTAGGGCATTACATACACCCCTCCTTCAGAAAATTTTGTCTCGAAGTTGAAGTGAAAAAGACACAGGGAGTTTGAAAAAAGTTTGACAATAAGGCATAACAAAATATAGAGAGATATATTATTCAAATTAACTTGTATGTCAAGCAATGATACTGCTTCCCATTAAGAGTCTCGAACTAACTTATAGCCTCATATCATCCCTAAACTACTTCCACCCCCATCCTATCCATCCCCTGGTGCAATATACCATGCATCGACTATACCTATTTAACCACCAATAAAACCAATATGGCGGAAGCGTCGACTATATCGACCTAACTTCACCAACAGGAAACTGTAAATTGTCATTACATGTCTAGGGGAGTGTGTTCATCACTGCCCTCCCATGATTCCAGGCTTGGATATTATACGATGGGAAATGCCTCTAGCCCTCATCAAAACTAGGATCAAAACCCTAATATTGTCCACACTATGGCGATGGTTGGATACTTGTCAACGAATAATTCAGTCACATAATGTTGTCACTTGCCATTAACACTTTACCAGTACTTTAGATCACATATTCACATGGTTAGACTCGTACTTGAGTGAACGATTGAACGAGATAGAAGACCCCGGATCTAGTTTCATCCATTCAGGCTGTGATTTCTGGAAAGTACTAAATCATCTATACGATGTCTTTACATTGATGGTCATCCCATCATGGGTCTATATCTGTAGACGCCTATCTATGTACATGTAATGAAAAGTTTATATTCTGAGTATGGGTATGCCTTCCCTCAACAATTCATGAAAAAATCCAAAATATCATGATGTTATGTATTGTAATCGATGCAGGTCACCGTCTGCTTCAGTTCCTCTCCATCATATCATAAAGCATATCACTGGACATTATTATTTTCGACTTCATGCTTTAGGGGGTAGCTGTTATAGGTCTAGTTGGGCACATCACTCCCAACATTCATATCAATACTATTAGGGATCATCAAAACCAAATTCAGTTGCTACTTGCCCTAGACAAGTCACCAAATTGAATGCCATCATTCCTGAGAGTTTCCTGGCTTGAAGTCATCCTGAAATGACTCCTTGAGGAACCAACATAACTTTGGTCAGGGGTAAATGCACTGCAAAGCACATAGGCCCATTCAAGCCTGCTCTGCAGAGCACCTTGGCCCACTTTGACTTGCGCTGGGTGAGATTGAGAAAAATCTTCATAAGGTTATGGGAATATTCCTTCATTATAGATCATTCTAGAAGATTCCCACCTCTTATCCTCTCCTATCAGCTCAAAATTGGACAGGGAATGAATCAAATAACCTCCTATCCTCTCATCCCTTCTTTCATGGAAACTAACTCCCAAATTGGAAAGCCATTCAATGCCCAATTTAAGAAAAAACCACCTTCATTTCCCTATAAATTGAGCACTCACCATAGTGATCAAGGGCTAGAATCTGAAGTTTGTAAGGAAATTCCGTTGGTTTGAGGATTGAGTTTATGTAAAGCAATGTTATGCTGCTAGAGTGTTGATTTTTTGATGTGGTGAGGGTTGAACTGAAGCTGGAGGAGTGGCACAAAATCGAACTGTATTGGGTGATACTCTTCCTTCTACATTAATAAAGAGATTATTCCTTTTCTCATATGATTGTTCATATATGTGATGATTATGTGTTTCAATGTATTCGATTCCATTGTTTTATAGTTGATTGTTCATGTATTCTTTGATCGTTTCTTGTTTCTGTTTCTCTTGATGCAGGTACCTCTTGAGTGGATTTAGTTCAAGTGGAAGCGACAAGAGTGATTCAAAAGAGATTTAGAAAGCGAAAGGCAACAAGTAAGTTCCTCCATCTCATCTATCTTCTATAAGAAAAGGTTAAACTACTTTCATTCTGTTGTTCTAGGTGTAGTCACCCATCGAGGGAAGATGTGTTTATCCTTAGATGCAAATTCCAAGTAACAAGAAGCCAAAAAATGGTTCAAGACCCTCCTAGCTAATTCAATCAATACTTGGGAGGAAATGGAAAATACCTTTATACAAAGATGGGGAGAGAAAAAATATCAAGGTTACTTTTTGACAGAATTGAATGCAATTAAAAGGAAACCAAATGAAGAAGTGGTTGAATTTATTAATATATTTAACAAACTTTATAACAGCCTTCTGTTAGAGATGAAACTAACTCCTGTAGGTGCAAAGGTAGTTTTTACAGGAGCATCTGGTTCATATTTTTGCTTCACACTGAGAGAAAGATAATCTTCCACCCTAGATCAAATCCAGACTGATGCATTGGAAATTGAAGAAAATATGTTTGTGGTTGGGAAAATAAAATCAAAATATGAACAAACAGATAATAAGAAGGGAAAGGAATAAGTAGGACCTTCAAGTTAGAAAAATGATTCACATGATCAGGGGTTGGATGAAATGACAAAGATCATTAGAAATTTGTCTATTCAAATTAGTAAAGATGGAGTTGGAAAATAAAAATCTTCCCAAACAAATTCAACAGGGGCATAATAGAAACTTTAATCCTCAATTTAGGAGACCACCATTGTAGATTATGCAGAGGGAAATAAAAGATCAAGATTAGGTACAACCTCCTCTGTATCTTGAAGGTGAACCTAAAGAAGTGATGGAGGAAAATCTTAAATTTAAGGAAAATCAATACTCTACTCTATAAGAGGAAGAAGGTGAGGAAATATATGATGATAATTTGGATCCTGAATCACAAATTGCACCAAGTGAAGAAGAGATTGATGAATATTGTAAAAAATTTGCAGATATGATGCAGGCATAATTATATAAAAATATGATCTTATATCTAGGAAGAGATCAAGGACTCAAGATCAAGTGGAAGAACAATCTAAAAAACCAGTCCAACAACCTATCCAGAAAGATGATGATAAGGGAACGAAACCTCTTAGAACAATTCCAGTCTATTAAGGATAAACTTATAAGAGTCAACAAATAAAAGTGGGCCAGGAGAAGAAATTTCAACAACATGTGGTGAGTCAACAAAACATTCAAAAGGAAAAACCAGCAGAGGAGGAGAAAGCGAAAGCAGCAAAATGAATACATTCTTTTAAGATCTAGGAGTTGGAGAAGGTAAAAATCCCAAACTCATTGGATGAGTTGGTAAATAAGTTTGCTTATAGAAAACATATTTAAGATTTTATTAACTTGCTTCAAGCAAATTGATGAGCCTCGTCATTGGGTAATTATATAGGCCTTAATTCACCTTCTAGGTTAGTCAAACCAACGTTTTTCATAACATATTACATTTTTTTGATTATATTTTTTTATGGGGTGAGTTAGAGTTGGATATTATGCGTAGTGGACTAATATGCATTGAATGCAGGATTAAAGGAGAAAATCAAGGAATTTTGGCAAAGAATAAGGCCAAAACTCGAATGGGACAAGGGAGAGGGATTGTAGAAGGTGAATCCTCCTCATTTACTACTCCTCCATTCGAATATACCTCTATTGATGTAATTTACTATTTTGGTAATAAGAATGAGTTTTGTTTTGAGCCAGCATTGAGTTAACTCAGAGGGCTGAAGCTCTTGGGTTAGGGCCCAACCCTAGCAGCCAAGACTCCTCTTTCTTGTATGTGTATGTTTAGTGTAGTTTCATAGCTTCATTGTTAATTTGCTTTTTAGACGCATTTCCCTTACAAGTAGTGTAGATTAGATTAGTTGTTTATTAGTTTGCTTCCATTTGTGCTTGACTTTTGTAGCAGGTTAGTAGGGATAAAAGGATCACTACAAGGTTTTCAACAGGTGTCTCGACCTTACTTCCTCCCTCTGGGATCATGACTTGAGGAAGGGACCCTTAAGTAGCCCCAGAAACATAGATTTCTAGTTCTTTTATGAGATTTGGAGTTTTCTGTCTTTAAATTAGTATTTGGCTAGTTTTGCAAGGTAGATTTCGATTTTAATATTTTTCATTTCCATTTCTATATTAGATCTCATCCATGCTATCATTCATTTCAGTGACTTTCATCATGCATAATGTAGGCAATTAATTCATTAATTTTGCTTTTCTAGTTTATGAAAATGTTTCTTGTTTGCATGGCTTTTTGGAAGATATACATGTTTTATGTAGAGTAGGTGCTTTAGGAGGAGACTAAGACTTCATATCCAATAACCACCTTCCACTCCATCCACATGCCAATTTTGTACTGCATACAAACATACTGGAAATAAATCTTACATTAGATAAATCATAATTTTGATAAGTCATTCATTAGATAAATCATATCCCCTTAAGCCATACGCCAAAGAACAATAACCCTAATAAGTCATACACTAGATAAATCATAACCATGTAAGTCATACATTAGGTAAATCATACATCAAATACTTTAATCAACAATACCTAATCCATCAAATGATTTTATATAAGTAGTTTCATTTGTCCAACTGAAATGCATCAATATTACATAGCATTCATAAATAAAGTAACATGAAACTACAAATATAGCCTTAACATATCTAGCTATCTAAGTCAAAATGGGCATTACAGATGCTCAAAAAGTGAGGGGTAGCACAATGTATAGTCTTTGCATCCTTGCAGGAATACTTGTCACACTAGACCTTAACTGGTCCACCATGCAACATCTGAGCTGTCGAACCATACAATCCAATATGCATAATGGTTCAACCATTACGGTTCCCAAGTTTGAGACTTGCAATTCCCTCCAATCCAGTTTGTGAGATTCATTAGAAACATAGCGTCGTAGAAAAGATACACGAAAAACATCATGAGTTTTATGCAAATGGGGTGGCAGTACAAGACAATAGGAAACTGGTCCAATCTTCTCCTTGATTCTGAAAGGTCCTATAAACTAAGGTGACAACTTTGTCCATTTCCCAAACCGAATGGTGATTTTTTGGGTCAGATATAAAAAAAAACTTGGTCTCCTACTTCATAACTTCAATTAATCCTATGTGCATCAACATAACTCTTCTGTCTATCTTGTGCTTCCTTTAACCTTCGTTGAATGTGTCTACATGTTCTTCCATTTCTTGAACTAATTTTGGCCCAAGATTACTTGGTCCTCCAATTTTTCCCAATTCAATGGCGTCTTGCATGACCTCCCATATAGAGCTTGATAAGGAGGCATATAGATTGAACCGTTGTAACTGTTATTATAGGAATATTCTACCAATGGTAATTACCTTTCCCAATGAGTCTAATTATCCATGACATACATTCTAAGCATGTCTTCCATAACCTTATTTACTCTTTTAGTCTGCTCATTTGTTTTTGGATGATATGTAGTACTAAGGTTCAATTGAGTCCCCAATGTTGAATGCAAATTTTCCAAAACCTAGATGTAAAGTGAGAGTCTCTATCAGAAATGATATTTGTTGGTAACCCATGTAGCCGAATAACTTCGCTTATTAAAACTTGTGCCACATCAGTAATATCGTAGGTGTCTCTTACTGGGATGAAATGGACACTTTTGGCTAGTTTATCAACTAAACCAATATAACATTGTGCCTCTATGAAGTGAGTGGCAAACCCACAACAAAATCCATACAAATTATCTCCCATTTAGACATAGGGATGTCATGTGGTTGTATAAGTCCTTCTGGATGGTAATGATCAACCTTCACTCATTGACATTCAAGAAATTTGGGGACAAACTCGACTATGTCATGTTTTATGCCTACCCAAAAGAAGAGTTTCTTCATGTCTGCATACATATTCACTCTAGGATGTGCACAATAGAGTGCTCTATGTGACTCTTCGAGAATGGTTCTTCGTATACCCCCTTCCTTAGGGATGTACATTCTCCCTTGAAATCTTAATAGTCCATTTGGTTCAAGGACATAACCCTCAAACTTTGGTTCTATTTGCTTCCCACTATGAGTGTTGATATAACCTTCAAATACCAACTATTTTCAAAGAGTTTCTCCAACACAAGTTCCCTCAAATTGACCCTCAAGGGTACTAGGGTGAAGTTTCGTGGCCTCCTGCTTAGTGCATCAACCACCACATTTTCCTTTCCCTTAATGTATGAGATTCCAAAATCACACTCACTCATGAATTTACTCCACCGCCTCTGTCTAGCATTCAAATCCCTTTACGTGAAGAGGTGCTTGAGGCTTTGATGATTAGTTTTTAACTCAAAGTTTCTCATGACTAGGTAGTATCTCCATAGTTTCAAAGCTAGCATCACTACTTATAACTCTAAGTCATGGGTAGCATACAATTCTTCATGTTTCTTCAACTTTCTGGATGCGTAAGCTATTATTCCACCTTCTTGCATCAATACTGCTCCCAATCCTTTCTTTGAAGCATATGTGTAGACAATGAAGTCTTTTTCCATGTCATGCATTCGAAGGATTGGTGCACTAGTTAGTAACCTCTTTAGTTCGGTGAATAAAATGTCACACTCATATGTCCATTCATACCTAATCCCTTTTTTGCTGTAATGTGGTGATGGTTTTTGCAATCTTTGAAAATCCTTCCACAACTTTGCGGTAATAACTTGCTAGCCCCATGAATCTACGCACCTCATGAGCATTTTTTGGTAGTGGAAAATCCATTATGGCCTTCACCTTTTCCAGGTCAACTGAAATCCCTTCTCTTGAAATGATGTGCCTAAGATAATGATTTTTCTTCTGAAAGAAGGAACATTTTGATGATTTTCTATACAATAGATTTTCCCTTAAGTAGGTCAATACAACCCTTAGGTGCTCTTCATGCTCCTTTTCATTCTTGGAATACACAAAAATATAATCCAGAAATACTTGCAAAAATTGGTCCAAATACTTCTTGAACACACCATTGATGAGACTCATGAATACTGTTGGTGATTTGGTCAAACCAAATGGTACAACTACAAACTCATAGTTCCCAAATTGAGTCTAGAATGTAGTTTTTGAGATGTTATCTTCCTTAATGCTCTATTGGTGGTATCTAGACCATAGATTTCTTTATGAGAAAATCGTTATTCCCTTCATTTGGTCAAACAAGTCGTCTATTCTAGGTATCATGTACCTATTCTCTATTGTGGCTTGATTCAAGTCCCTATAATCTATGCATAGCCTTAAGGAACCATTCTTCTTCTTGATGAAAATCAATGGTGCACCCCAAGGTGAAATACTAGGTCTAATAAATCCCAAGCCTAAAAGATCTTTTAACTGCATCTGTAACTTGCAAAGTCCTGGAGCTGTCATCTTGTAGGGTGTCTTGGATATTAGTTCTACATCAGGTTTTAGGTTGATTGTGAAATCAATTTCCCTCATAGGCGGTAATCTAGGCAAATCCTTAGGGAAAACATCCTCAAATTTTGACAAAACTGGGTGCTGATCTAGGGAGGGTCCTTTATGGTCACTTACAACCTCGACCACATATAGTTTACAATCTTGCAGGAGACAATGTTTTACCTTCATCGTGGAGATGAATCGTAGGTACACTCCTCTCTTGATTGCACAAATCTCAATTGACCTACCTTCATCATCTAAACAAATCACCTTCTTTTTGAAAAAGTCTACCATAGCTCGATGAGCTTCTAGCCAATCCATTCCGATGATTACATCATACGTCTCTAGTGTTGTGACATATGCCTTCAAATTAATTGTACACACCTCGAGTTTCACCTAACATTGGTCAACACTACGTCCTACTATTTGTTTTATCCCAGAAACCATTTCGACTTGTTTAAAGTCATCGTGCTCATAGGCTTCCAACCCACATTTTCTAATGAAACTCTTGAAATGAAACTATATGTAGCACGAAAATCAAAATTTTTTTTAACATTTTTCATAGTTTATCATACCCGAGGTTTCTACCACGACAGATTGGTATTCAACTTGTTGGTTATCAATTGCTGCTAGATCCGATGGTGTTTGCTTGCTTTCCCCATTGGTGCTTTTCCTTCTCTATGGTTGTTACTAGTTTGTAACTCAAGATAGTTGTGCTGATATTGAGGTCCCCCGCATCCCCAACAAGTGATGCATTGTAGACTCTGAACAGAATGTTGTGGAGTTCTTTGGAAAGAGATCCTTCTCGTGAGACCCCTGCCCTTTCTTGTGGCTCCTCGCATCTAACCGTGATTTTCACGAGTCCTCGAAGTTGTTGGCCCAAGATGCATTGACAACCATTGAAATCCATACTATCGGTGCTCTGGGTACAACCCTGTTTCCATATGCCGGTGGCCTCAAACTTCCTCCCTTGGAGAAGGTACAAGGGGATTTCCTCGTAAACCTTGGCTATTGTGGAAAAATGTCTTGTTTCCACCTTTTAAGTTTGAGTGCTCTTCAATATAACGACCATGTTCAACAACTTCTGTAATTGAGGATGGTTTCCACATCCACACCATTTACCTAACCTTAGGGTTCAATCCACAAATGAAACGATCCTATTGGCACTGATCAATGTCCATGTAGGAGATATATTTGGCCAATTCCATGAATCTAATCTCACATTCCTCTACTGTGTGGTTTCCCTGTACCAAAGCATGGAAGGCTCATACCTGTTGTTCTTCATAATATGCTGGTAGGTACTTTCTCCTGAATCTATCCTCAAATAACTCCCAGGTAATTGTGTGAGGAGTGAGGTGTAGTTGGCACTCTAATTTACCCCACCAATTCAAGGCACTATCTTTGAGTTGGAATATCATTATTTTGTCTTTTGAATTGGAAGTATAATCTCTTAGTGCGAAGCACCTTCCCATTCCCTCTAACCAAGCTTCTGCTCATTCGCTGGCATGATTGCCAACAAACTCCGAGAGATTAATCTTTTGGAGCTCCCTAGTAATGTCCTTCATTGGAGGTCCTCTATTAGAGTTTTTTGATCCCTCGAGATTTCCCAACCTTGATGGAGGGTTCCCCACTTCCACCTCAGTGTTTTGGAGCCCTCTTAAAGTCTCATTAATTGCTTCTAGGGAGCACAAGATGAGAGCCAACTCCGGCGATGGAAATGGGTTATTTGTAGGAGGTCCTTATGATGATCCTCCTTGACCTTGATTTCCCTGCGTTATCACCATTTTGAACTGTTCAAATATTTATACGATATACAAGACTTATTAGCGCAACTTAGGACCTTATGAATTCTTACTCATCTCACGCATGTAATTTGCAAAATGATAGGTGTAAGTTTTCCTTTTGATATGCTTGTAAACGAGTGTTACTAATACTGAGTAGATAATCACGGATCTACTAAATCCTCTCTCATCATTGGTTAAGAAAGCGTTGTGATGCACTACTAGTCACCTTCAAATATCTTTAGATATGCGCAAACAATCATCCTAAATCCATCTTATATATTTTTGAGCATTCACATAAACACTAAATTACCATTTTTAATCACATTATTATAACTAGGTGTCCTCTTGAAATCCCATCAACAATGCTAGATAATCATTTTTATTATTTGTTTTAATGTGTCCTTGTGTTTTCAAAGTAGATGCCTTACAACCTCAATCAACTCAATACTGACATTATTGTTAGATATTCACTATCCCATTGACATATATAGAATGACTAGTGCTACATGTTTTAATATTACAATTCTATATATTGTCTTAAAGGTGGTTCTAATATACTAATAAATTATTGTTCACCTTTGACACTTTAATGTGAATACATTAGATTTCTCTTTTATAAACATATGTAGATCAAGACTATGAAAATAGCTAAGATAACTCTATTGTATCTCTTAAGACTTACAACAAGTTGCATCTAAGTTTTTCTCAAGAGAATACTAATGGTATGTAGGAAGTTGAGAATTATGCATGGCATCAACCAACTTTTTTTAGCATAATGTAAGCAAACTTGTAAAAATTTCAATTAATTTAATTTAAATTATTGGATAATATACAAGCGATATGAACTTACAAGGAAATAGTAAATAAGCAACTTGTGTTAATGCAACTTAAAAGAACAACATTCTCAATGAATCTTGTCACTAGAGTTGATATGGTTGTAAAGAAAGATATTTTCAGCAAAATAATATTTCTTTGTATTAATATTAAACTCAATTTTAAAAAATAATTTGCAAAAAATCCACTTAAATTTCCACAAGCTTTTAATTTATATATATTTTCTCATTCATATATATATATATATATATATAAACTCTATATCCTTAAATTATATATATATATATATATATATATATATATATATATATATATTATATATATATATATATATATATATATGCGAGGGGTTAAATTAAAAATAATAATATATATAATAGGGGTTAAATTAAAATAATAAAATATATAATAAATAAAATTACTTATTTATATTAAAAAAATATTTAATTTTATATATATATATATATACTATTTTCATCCACCAATCTATTCCAAGTAAATTTCACCTAGCTCTAATGTATTCTAAAAACACTGGACTTGACTCACCTAAGACAAATAATCACTTGTATCAAAAGACTCAAAATATTGATTAATTAACATCCCCTTAATCGATAATCAAATATAAAATTTACCCAAGCTGGTAATTAATTTCTAGATTCCTTTTCTTGTTCTCTGTTTTGCTACCTCTCATTCTGTAGTCTACTAATTGTGTGTTTGGACAACACAATTTCTTTTAACAAACACTGTTTAATCAACCAACATAGAAATTATATTAATAAGTTTAACGATTATATTGTATTATAATTAAATGATTGGTTTAACCAATTTCTATTTTCAATTTTCAAGACAACAATTACAACAAAAAGAACACATTTATTACTATTACTAAGTTTATTATCTTATTAATGTTGGAAAATATTAATTCCAACCACCCTGTGCATTCAATGCGCTGTCTAATTTCCTTTGGAGTGTTATGAAACCAACGCACAAAAACATAGAAAAGAAAGATCAATGCCTTAGAATTCAGCCTCTTCGAGGGGGCAACCTCCTTTAGATTATAGAAATGAACAATTCTTGGATGATACAAATGAAAAAACCTCCTTTCTATATATAGGAGTCTAAGGGGTCACAATATAGCCAAAGCCGACCTAACAATAATAATATAAGGGCACAAAAATAACAATAGTGGGATTCTATGGGGCCCAATAATAACAATATGGGGACACTAGGGGCACAACAATAACAATATGGGGACACTAGGGGCACAACAATAACAATAAGGGACACAATGACAGTAGTAATGGGGGAATCATTAGTATTATAGGGACCTAACATGCCCCTCTCTTTCAAAAAAGTATTGTCCTCAATGCTTGAGTAGTTTTGGATGATTCTATATAAAATTCTCATCCTCCCATGTGGAATCTTCAATGGGTAAGTTCTTCCACTTGATGAGATACTCTGAAATTGATCGATTTCATAGCTGTCGAGTTCTTATTTCTTTGACTGATTCAGGTTCCAATATGATTTTTCCTTCCTCATCAAGTTTAGGCAATATTGTTTGAATTGGGAGCTTGTCACCTATAACCTTCTTTAAGCATGACACATGGAAAATTGGGTGCACTGGAGAAGCTGCAGGAAGCTCCAATTTGTATGCCATAGTACCTATCTTTTGCAACACCTTGTATGGACCATAATACTTTGGTGATAATTTATTATCCTTAGCTTGCTTGAGGGACATTTGTTTATATGGTTGTAGCCGTAGGAATACCCAATCACCTACATTAAAACTTCTTTCGCTACGATGTTGATCTGCCTGTTGTTTCATTCTATTCTGTGCCAAGGTGAGGTTATCCTTTAAGAGTTGGAAAACTTGTTGTTGATGCTTGATGTGATCTTCCACTGCTTGAACCTTAGAACTTTCTCTTAAATCTGATGTGATGGATGGTGGATGATATCCATAAAATGCCATAAATGGGGTCATTTTTGTTGCAGTATGGAAGGAACTGTTATACCACCATTGAGCCAAAGGCAACTGTTTGACCCATTGTGTCTATTTATTAGATACAAAGCAACAAAGATATCCTTCCAAACATTTGTTTACAATCTCAGTTTGCCCATCAGATTGAGGATGATCAGGTGATCTATGAGCTAACTGAGTACCAAGACAAGAAAATAATTCTGTCCAAAAACTTCCAGTGAAAATGGGATCTCTGTCACTTATAATCATCTTTGGGTTTCCATGTAGCTTTTGAATTGTTTCCATAAATGCAGTAGAAACTGTACTCGCTTTAAATGGATGAGATAATGCACAAAAGTGTGCATACTTGGTAAGTCTGTCAAATACCACCATGATAACACTCTTTCCTTCGGAATTGGGTAAACCTGTGATAAAATCCATTGAAACTTCCTCCCAACGTTGGCTTGGAATGGATAAAGGTTGTAATAGACCCGGGGTCTTAATTGATTCAAATTTATTTTGTTGGCAAACCAAACATTCCACCACAAATTTTTGAATATACGATTTAACATTGTCCCAAAAAAATTCCTTCTTAACCTTGTGGTAAGTTTCTATAAATCCTGAGTGCCTTCCTAAGGGAGAGGTGTGAAATTCCCTAAGAATATTTTGTTTGAGTTGGGAATTCTTACATAGGTATAATCGATCTTTGTACCATAGCAAATCATTTTTCCAGCTAAATGTATCAAATGTACTGGGATCTTCTTGTATCTTTTGAATGAGTGCCCGCACTTCATCATTCTTCCATTCATCCCTTACTTCATTTATCCAATCTGGTTGGATACTTGAAATGGCGCAAAGAAATGCTTCCACATCCTCATCCTTTCTTGAGAGTGCATCTGCCACAACATTTTGCTTCCCTTTTTTGTAGATGATTTCAAAGTCATAACCCAACATCTTTGTGACCCATTTTCACTGCTCTTCTGAAGATAATATTTGTTCTAAAAAGTATTTAAGACTATCATGATCTGCTTTTACCTTGAAGTGTCTTCCCATTAGGTAG
The DNA here is from genome assembly GCA_000404065.3 of Pinus taeda. NCBI lineage: Eukaryota > Viridiplantae > Streptophyta > Pinopsida > Pinales > Pinaceae > Pinus > Pinus taeda. The sequence goes on from APFE031644446.1 coordinate 143,396, forward strand.
GGTCGCCATTTCTTAAGTGCATGAAGTATTGCCAACATTTCCTTCTCATAAATAGCTTTGTGTAAATACTTTCCTTTGATTGGACGACTTTCAAAAGCAACGTGTCTTTCTTATTGGATTAAAACAACAATTCCATTTCACGAGGCATCACATTCCACAATAAAGGTTTTTGTGAAGTCCGGTGTACCAAAGACTGGTGCTTGGCACATTTCCTCTTTAAGATGTTCAAAAGCTTTCGTTGCTTCTGGAGTCCATGAAAATGCATCTTTCTTCAATAATGTTGTTAGAGGTGCTGCTATTCTCCCATAATGTTTAACAAACTTGCGATAATACCATGTTAACCCAAGAAATCCTCGTAGATGCTTTATGGATGTGGGGATTTTCCATTCCTTAATGGTTTTAATTTTGCTAGGGTCTACCTTAACATCTTCATGAGATACAATATTACCCAAATATTCCACCTCTTGTACTCCAAAGAAATATTTGGAGCTTTTTGCATATAATTGTTTCTCGTCCAATAGTTTGAGCACCCTGTCAACATGTTGAACATGATCCTTCCAAGACTTGCTGTAGATTAGTATACCATCAAAAAATACTAACACAAATTTTCTAAGGAAGGGTTTGAAAATGGAATTCATCAAACCTTGAAATGTAGAAGGTGCATTGGTAAGGCCAAAAGGCATGACCAAAAATTCATAATGACCCTCATGAGTTCTAAATGCTGTTTTTGGAATGTCTTCAGTCTTCATTCTGATTTGATGATCCTGAAGGAAGATCCAAATTGGTGAAGTAAATTGATCCATGCAATTCATCCAATAATTCATCAATGACAGGAATGAGAAATTTATCTTTAATAGTGAGCTTGTTGAGCTCCCTATAATTTGGACACATGTGCCATGATCCATCCTTCATGTGAACCAATACCACTGGAGCAGAGAAAGAACTTTGACTAGGTTGAATTATACCAGCCTCTAGCATTTCTGCAACCATACGTTCAATTTCACTCTTTTGGGAATAAGGATATTTGTAAGCCCTGATGTTTGGAGGAACACTTCCTAGAATCAAATGAATAGCATGATCATGATCATGAATAAGTGGGAGGCCTTTGGGAGTCTCAGATACCTTGGAATGATTGTCCAAATTTTTTTGGAGATCTATAGAAATAGATGATTTCGATTTGGAAACCTCTAGTGAATGTAATTGTGCAATTATGCCTCGTTGTTCTTTCTTTAGAAGTTTTGTCATTCCGTTAGAGCTGATTATCCTTCCCGGTTTCCTTGTGATGCCCCTTAATTCAACTTCCTTTGCTTCTGAAGAAAATTTCATGAAAATTTCTTGAAAATTAAAAGCTATTTTACCCAAGGATTGTAGCCATTGGACTCCTAGTACAACATCCGCACCACCCATTAGAATGGAAAGCATTGGGCTATTCTATACATATTCTCCCATGGATAGCTTGATATTATGGCACTTTCCTGAGCAAGTTATGGTTCCCCCACTTGCAACCATCACTTGAAACTCTAGTGTTGGATATAGGAAGCAATTCAATTCCTTGGCTATCTTACAATGAATAAAATTATGGGTACTGCCTGAATCAATCAACACTATTACCTTTTTCTTCTTGATATGCCCTTCTATCTTGATAGTTTGAGGAGTGGTAATTCCAACCAATGCATTAAAAGATATGGTTGGATTCATTTCTTCTTTCTCTAGGGTTTGTTCCTAGTGTATATCCTCTTCTTTTGACATTTCTTCTTCCTCCTCTTCACAATCTATGTAAAATAATTTCTTCGCACCACACTTATGATATTTAGTGTATTTGCTATCACAACTGTAAAAAATCCCTTTTGCTCTTTTTTATTCCAATTATTATGGTGTCAACCTTGTAGGTTGTGGATAGCTAGGGGCAACAACACTTCCATCTTTATGATTATGAGTGATAGACTTCCTTCTTGCCATAATTTTTCTTTCCATTTTTCTTGCCAACCGAAATGCTTTCTCCAATGAATTAGGTTCCCAAAGGTGAACCTCGTGTTGGATGTTATCCTTTAAAGTCCCTATGAACACATCAATCCTATGCTCCTCTGGAATATCTTTTACCCATATATTCATTTTTTGGAAGTCCTCAATGTGCTCCATCATTGAACCCTTTTGTTTGAGATTTATCAATTGGCTAAAAAAAGTGTTGCTTTTTGTATCCTCATAATGTGCTATCATTTCATCCGTAAAAATAGCCTAAGTGAAAATTTGTTTACGAGAGCAAATCCATCGATACCATACAAACTGATTTGATTCCAAATATAAAGTTTCAATGCGTACCTTTTGTGTGTTTTGTACATTATGGAGATCGAAAAATTGCTCCATTTGTAGTATCCATGTTGCGGGATCCTTGCCATCAAACTTCCTCATATCGATCTTTGGAACATGGTGGTTCTTCGATTCAACGTTAGAGTCTATGAAATCATGATTAACATTTATTTTGTTCTCATCACGTGTTTCCTTTACTACCCTTTCGCCATTAGTATGCATTTCTCGTAGAAGTTTTGTCAAATATTCCATCTTAGCTTCCACGCCTTTCTTTATAAAATCATCCATATTAGCTTCCACGCCATCCATCTTAGCTTCCATGCCATTCATCTTAACTTCTACGCCTTTCTTTAAACCATCTATCATAGCTTCCATGCCATACATCTTAGCTTCTACATCTTTCTTTAAACCATCCATCTTAGCTTCTGTTACTTTTTGTGCGAGTGAAATTTGTTGCACTTGGTCTTACAATTTTGATATATCATGTTGCATTTCTTCCTCTTCTTCATGAGTCATGCTAAAGCTTCCAGGTTGCTTACTAGGTGTTTCCATTTTCTTTCTTCGGGTATTAATTACTGATAATAATGCTTCACTATGCCCTTTGAATTCCTTCAACTAATTTTTCAAACCAAACTTATGCAAAAATTAAAAACAAACTACACACCTTTTTTCACTTTGTAGGAGATCGATATTGAAATGACTTTAACTCTGTAATTTGGAATCTCCAAGGTCTAAAATTGTGACCTGAAGTATCCCTCTGTTCCCTCTTTCCAATGCCACTAGTCTGATCGAAATTGGATTCTGCAAGAAAGAGTTATGCCCCACCTCCCAATATGACCTGCTTATATACTTTTTCAGTAGAACGAACTTGTACGAAGTGCCATGTGTTACTGTTTCGACCTTAGGTTGTTAAATTTATACCCAAACAAAACAAAGTCCATCCTATTTCTGTAACTTCTTACGAAATTTCAATCTGATGCTCAGAGAGAAAGTTATGACGAGTTTCCCAAGGTCACCTGTTTAGGATGTAATTCGGAAGTCTGCAAAACCATAACTTCCTCAGATCATATATCCGAAAATATAGAGAGCCAAGATCTAAAATTCGGACCCAGGGTTCAGACTGATTTCTTCTCAATTGGGTTTTTGTTTTAGCTTTTGAAACTTTGTAGCGAAAATGTTATAGCGAAAATTCCATGATGACCTGTTTTAGATGAAATTTTGGATCTTGCAAAAACCTAACTTCCTCAGATCATATCTCCGAAAATATAGCGATACGAGATTTGAAATTCAGACCCAAAGTTCAACGCGATTTCATCAAATGGGTTTTTTTTTAGCTTCCAAAACTGTGTAGAAAAAACGTTATAGTGAAAATGCCACGATGACCTGTTTGGAGCAGTGAAACCCTAGAATCCAAAGCTCTAATACTAAATGTTATGAAATCAACTCACAAAAAGATAGAAACGAAAGATCAACGCCATAGAATTTAGCCTCTTCAAGGGGAAACCTCCTTTACATTACACAAATGAACAATCCTTGGATGATACTAATGACAAAACCTCCTTTCTATATATAGGAGTCTAAGGGGTCACAACATAGCCAAAGCCGACCTAACAATAATAATATAAGGGCACAAAAATAACAATAGTGGGCTTCTATGGGGCCCAATAATAAAAATATGGGGACATTAGGGGAACAACAATAACAATAATGGATACAATGACAATAGTAATGGGGGAATCACTCTTATTATAGGGATCTTACAAGGAGAGTTCAGGAAGAAGTTTCGAGAAATTAGTTTAGCTTCTTCAGGAAACCATTGCCACCGACATTCGAGAACCTTCATCACTGTGTATAAAATCATTATTTGGCATTGTGAAATCCAAGTTGTCTATTTTGTGTTTTGTTGCGTTCTCTGATATGGTATCAGAGTGAGAGTGTAAGGGCTCGTTGGTGTAGAAGTTGCCGTAGTAAGGCTATGTGAAGCCTGTGTGAAGTGTGGTGAAGGCTCTGTTGTATGCATTGAGCTTTGTTGAGAGAGTATGCTGTGCAAAGCGCGATTCCTGAGGTGGATATTTCTGTTGAGAGAGTCTGCTGCTAGTCAATCAAGTGTGCAAGCCTGTATCTTTCTTGAGATAGTTTGCTGTGCAGAGCACAATTCCTGAGGTGACTACTGTTGTTGAGAGAGTCTGCAACTAGTCAATCAAGCATGCAAGCCTATAGCTATCTGTTGGAACCACTGGAAAAATTTACTTCGCTGTTGTCACCAAGTTGCAGAGCTCCTTGGTATATTTACAGTGGTAAAATTATCTGTACTTTTTCCATTCTAAAATATGGTGTTCTGCAATATAAACCTTTGTGAAGTATTTTTTTTTTTGCTTATAACCCCACTTGCTCTTATTACACTTTATAACATCAATATGCTTTGCTCCCTTTTTTAATCAATATGCTCTATGACTTGTCTAGTCTGGTTGTGGGTTTGAGTCTAGTATCGTGTTAAGTCCTTGCCGCGTCTGCAGCCTGTTGGGTGAAACTTGGAGATCTTTTTTTTTCCAGCTTTGAAATAAAATAGGAATAGAGAAGAAGAGGTATTTTAAAGCCGATCTTTCCATGCAAATATTTGCATAACCTATGAGCTATTGGAGAGAGTGGATCAATGGGTAGATCCATTCAGATATGCGGACTTAGATGGTGGAAAGTCGATTGCGGCGTGTTGTGTGTTGCTTGTGATGACCTGAAGTTAGGTTACACATTGAAGACCGAAGGTGAGTGTGTGAAGACCTGGTGTCTTGTTGCTGACTGTGTGAGAGCATTGTGTTGCCTGCTAAGGAGCCACGTGGTGTGAAAGATTGTGCAAGTTGTTTGGGTTTCGTTGTTGTCCGTTGGGTGATTAATCCAAGTTGAGGGATTCATCGAATAGGCCAAGGGAGAAAGAACTGCACTATTCGGCATTCAGCGCTGGAGAGTTATGGACGAGGTCCAACATTGTTGAGGAGTCTTCTTTGAGGAACACTGTTGTCAATATGGGTGTGAATTAGGCAGTGAGTGATATTCAATGAGTGATATTCGATGCAACATTTTGGAAAAAGATAGATGGAAACCCCGAAGTACGTGTTCAGACTAAAGTTGTGGTAGGCGAAGGTCATGACATAAGTGAAGCAGAGCTTGTCGAAGGCAACAAGTTTGAGAGAGTTGGCTAGTGGCTGTGGTCTTTGGGTGTTCAAGCAAGTGGAAAAGGGTCGATCAGAGTTGGAGGTAGAAAGCACTGTGGAGTTGTTAATGGAAGAATGAAAGTCCATTTGAAGCTATGTGCTTGTCTGTCAGGTATTGTTGAGGCTGAGTGTGTTTTTGACCACTTAGTTGTGAGTGAGCTACGTGATGCAGTAAGAGTAGAGGTGCTGTGAGAGTGTGGACACTAGTTTGAGTGTCCAATGACAGTGGTGTGAGCGGTCTATTTTTGTTGTGACCTGAGGAGGTCGAGTTTGGTGTGTCCGCTGGGACCCGAACCCGAGCTTATTGTTGGAAGGCTTAAGCGTTGTGTGAAAGCGATAAGTGTAGTAGCGCAGGAGCTAAGCGCATGGGTGTTGCTGTTGATTGGATGCCTCTGAGAGGATATGATCCTTGAAGGATTCCACTAATTTGGTTGATCTTTGCTGATCCATAGTTGGTGTCAAATTTGGTCTCGAAATTTTATGTGGTGTTGTTGAGTTCTAAGTGGAATTTACTTGTGTTGCAAATCTCTGTTGGTTGGCTAACATGGAATTTGAGGTCTCTGTTGTGAGTCCTAGGTAGAAAGCCATTGGTTTTATCGAAACAAAATGAATGCGATAATATTTGATAGAGATATTTTTGATGATGTTTTTTTAGAGTGTCCATTTGGAAGTGTTTTTGGGTCGAGCAATATTTTTTATTTGGGTAGTATTTTTGAGTCACAAGAATTATTCAATAAACAAAATGATTTTATTGATGATCATGAATATCAAGAGCTGGAGTCTATTCCACATATTCCTGCAATCAATGAGAGTAAAAATCCAATTGTTAGAAATTTGATTGGATCCGCTTCTAAGATGGTTGCGACAGTGGAGGATACTACCATGGATGTTGTTCAGAGACCGCTCATGTTTGGAGACGAGTGCATTTTGGTGGATGATGTTCCAATGGGCCAGTTTGTGCCACTTGATCGCATACTCTACAAGGCTACTTCTCATGGAAAGTTGGGAGAACATGAATTGGATTACCCTTTTCGGGATGTTGCCTTGCATCCCAATTTGGGAGAGGTTGTTGATGTTAAGTACATAAGCAAAGAGCAGTTGAAGGAGCTCATAATGAAAGCAAGAAAGGTGAAGATAAAAATTCACCACCAAATGAACAAGCATGGACTTTTTAGCAAGAAGGCAAAAATGAAAAATGTGTTATCAAGTTGTGTGTTGTAGAAAATCCAGATTATGTTGTAAGCCTAGCTGAGACTTAGACCAACAGGCACGTCAATTAAGAATATATTTGTGCCATATGTATTGTGTTATAATGTATTTTCTGTGTTTATTTTATGGTTGGAATTAAGGGGGAGAGGGGATTATTTTATAGTAACTATAAAAGAATCACGAATCAATTATTCAATTTAATTCAGATCACGAATGAACTATTCAATTTTAGTATCTTTGTTCTGCTAACAACTGCGAGGAAAACTATTGGAATAATATGTGGAGGTCGTTACAATATTTAATTTAATTATGATAAGGACTTGATCCATAACTCTTCATTGTTTTATAGGAGATAACACTCACGTAATATTCACGGAGGGTTGTATATATGTGTGTGTGTGTGTGTGGGGGGGGGGGGGTTTGATTTAGCATGGATGTTCTTTTAATGTAATTAATTATATCGATACACAATAAAAATTTTATAAAAAACAATTATTTTTAATTATGTTTAAAAGAATATTTTACTATACATAAATTAAAAACATAAATTAAAAAAAATGTATATACATTATATAAATAGTAAAAAGAATTATTAGCTGTTGTTATTAACAACTATAACTGGTTGCGAATTAGATATCTTGTTAATTTAGATTTGGCTTTGTAGGTCAAAGAGGACATGAGAAGAATTCCAGAGGCTATGAAATGGATGGAATAATCATGCTCTCTTTCTATCCAACAGGGCCTAGAAGATATGCAACTAAAAGGCCATATCGAGGGAAAGGGAAGCAAATTTCTCTCTTAGTAAATTATAGAAGGGCCAGTAAATTACAGAAATACAAAATGGTAGCGGTGCCATTAATTAACATTCACATTTGCTGGATAGGCATAGTTAACAAGAAATAACAAACTAATTGAATATCATGGCAATGTCTATGTGAGGGAACCTTCTTAAAATAGAAGAGGGCCTCCAAAAATATAAAAAACCGAAAGATTTAGTCCAAGTATGTAAGATTCACACAAATGGTTTCAGTAGTTAGATTCATGGATCAAAATAATGCCTTCTGCCACATGACAAATCTAGAATTGGACTCTTGATACTCAAAAGTATGTAAAGAACAAAATAGTTCATGCGACTTTAACAACAAACCTGGTAAACTTACAATTTCACAATGGGCTAGTATATAAATGGATTCAAGCACAACGAGTCAATAGGATGATATAGATAGGGTAGGAGGCTTCATCGGATGAAGAATCCTATGACCTTGTTATTGGCATACTAGTCCTTGTAGATCAAATTGATCTAACACTAAAATTTTTAGACTTAACATTGAAATCTAGTTATACACTCTTAACAAGTGCATTTAGTGACTCTATTCGGGCCTATATTAACATAGACATATTTGACACTTTGATGTCCATTATAGAGAGATGTAAGGCAATGGATCAAAACAACGCGTTGTGTCCACCTTGGAGGTTGTCCACATACATCTCAGATGTTGCAGTGGTGAAAGACCATAGAAAGTTAGCATATTATGGCTTGAATTCTTGGCCTGATGGATTACTCAAGGCAAGTAAGCTCAACCACTTGTTTTATTATCAATTTATGAAGGCCTTGCGATTGTTGCACTTGAAACAACTACCAGGACTTGTAGTGCCCCTCTTATAAAGGAAGCACGAGAGACACTTATGCAGTATCAACGACAGAAGAGGTTGCCAAGTCCAGAATTATATCTTGCAAAGATACATGCTTTTTCAACATTAGGTGAACTTAAATGGGTATTCCTTGCTTTACATGAACTTGAATCTACATATAGTAATCCTAAACCAGATGAAGACTTAGAGATATTTTCTCCTTTCTCATCTTTGAATCCACTTGTATGGGTTTGTTCTAAGGGTAGGTTTTCTACACTGGATGCAGTTTATTTCCAAATGGATAATTTGAGCGGGCCAAACCTCCATACAAGTCAGTAGCAATAGTTTTCTACCTCATCATCCGTCCATATCTCAGGTTTTCATTTAACATTTGTTTCAAAAAACTAAGCTCTAATTTCAACTCAACCATCTCTCTTTCAAATTCTTCATTGCACATCCTTTCAATATCCACTATCTTGGTACTTCTTTGTCTTTGACTGTGACTTTTTCTTGAACCCATCATATGACCATCAATAGTCATTTTTCCTTTCTTCTTCTTCTTCTTCTTGTTCACTTGTGAGCCGCACAAAGCCTTCTTCCTCTTGTAACAAGTATACTACTTGCTACAGTACCAAGTTCTCCTTCTTGGTATTCTTCTTTTTCTCTCTCCCTCTAGGAAATTCTACGGACACTCATTGTGGAATTACCCTCTGGAAACTTTTGTTGAATTTCCACGATCTTGGTGTCTGGGTTAGAATCTTAAAATCTCTTATGCTACCGAACCAAGAATCTCAACAAAGCTACTTTGCACAACGAAATATAAATAATAGTAAATCACACATGCACAAGTATAGACAACTTTTAAAAAATTTCAACCCAACTTCGTTATATTAATTAACATATAATACAACTGTCTTGGGCTCCCGTACAAGGGATAATGTCCCTCAATTATCCACAAGTACAAGAATACAAGATATAAGGACAATCTTGCTGCAGTCTCTATGTTGTATCTCGTCCTACTGGTCCTTCGCTTCCATTTTTCTCTCTAGCTGCACCTTATTCCATCAAGAGACAACACATAGAGTCTTCAGGAGGGTTTCCACCTATCACTGCTACAAGTCACTTCTGCTTCAATGAACATGGGATGATCCAATCTAATCTTCTAGGATGGCCAACACCTGAGCTCCAAATCTATCAATCTAGCAGTCCACTAGTCCATCAATGTACTGCACATTAGGCTCATCAAATTCACCCAAAATTCATCAGTTAAACTCCCTTTATGAATGCTAGTCAAGAGCTACTTTGAGTTTCCAACACGCTGCACTCCACCAATCCAATGGCATCCAATCTGTTCACTGTAAGATATGTTCCTTGTTGAGGTTTCCAACCACCCAAGTCAACCTCAACAATTGGCTCCCGCAGGTTGCAAATAAATCTATCCACACATGGACCATCCACCTAGCATCCAAAAAACTCAAACAAACCTATACATACCTTGGGGTGATGTGTCATTGATGTAGCTCCTCACTGGTTAGGGAACCCACAATATATGTTACAACCCTAAATTTCTCTAATAGTCCCCTAAAAATATGTGACTTCCCTTCCTTTATCTCATGTCCTCATACACTACCTTATCAACCTTTGTTACAACCTTCTAATCCTCTCCAAGTGTCCTATACATACCTACTATACCAATGCTTGGTTATGGGGACAAATTATAGGCCTTACGACCCTCTTAAACAACCTCAACTGAGCTCAGACTAGTCTGTTCACACTCCAAAGGAATGCGGTCTAGTAGAAGTGGAAGATGTCACCTTAACCACGCAAAAAAAACCCTGAAATATCATCTCCTCATGCGGCCTGCTCTGCTTCAGATTCAGACCTGTAATGAGAGACAAATAACCCTTAAACAATCCTCAAAACAACTCATTTGCTTCTCCTGTACTTTATTGCAACATATAGATGTATTTCTTATGTTTGAATGCACTTGGGATGATGAAATGAACTCACACATGTGCCTAATTTATATCCTTCACATGTTGCTCCAATGAATTCGTGCCAACTGTCTACAAGTCCTTCTCAAGCCAAGCCAACTTGCACAAATCATGAAAGTAACATTCAGACATTAATATCTCTTGATATAGAGCTTTGATTTGAGTGATTCTCGATGCATTAGTTTTGTCGCAGCATTATCTATCACCTAAAATTTTCTCATGCTCAAATACCTTGTGGTTTTGGACAAAATACTTTGGGTACAAAACCCCAACCTTGGGTTCCAACCTTAGGTCTACGTCTTTCCTTCCCATCATGGAACAAGACCTCAAACTCCTTATTTTTGATCATCGAGTCAAATATCACACTACATTTGAGTCCTGGTACAAAAAATACATCCTAAACCAACATCACCCATCCTGTCTCCATCTAGAATTGCACATCTCTTGATTCTCGGATCTCCGTCTGGCTCTTGTCGTCGAAGACCATGTGCAAATTTGAGTCCCATTTAGCTAGAGGCTTGAAAACCTCCCATGACCATGTCATATGTTTTGATGCACTAATTTCCATGTACCATCCATCCTCATCAATAGTACCCTAGGAGAAATGAGAGATCATAGAAAATTCCTCCTCCTCCAACCTTCTAGTGAGAGCATCTATCTTAACAGAGTTGGCAACGCTGACGACCTACTTCCCCTTATTCTTCTCGTCATATTTTGTCTTCTTATTGATCGTACATATTGAAGAAAAATGATCCATCTCGCCACAATTGAAACAATTGACTTTACTCAAGTCCTTCTTCTGCTTACCCTTCATTCATGTTGCAAGTGTCACACCATCATCGAAAGCCTTCTTCTTCGGATCAAGATCCTCATCTCACAACTATTCCCGAATGAAGTCATCCCACCTCCTATTCCAGTCTACAAATTTCTCTCTGGCAACGACCCCCTTGATGAAGGGATTCAATTCCTTGGTGAACCCTTTCAAAGTAATCCTCACCATATCAAAATCTGAAATAGTCACACCGATGGTAGCAAGATCAGTATTGACCTGAGACAATCACGTCAGATACGAAGTCACTCCTTCACCCTGTGTCATCTTGGTGGAATTCAACTTATCTCTCAATACCAATACCCATTTCTCATTCTTATTTTGGAACAACTTCTGAATATCCATCCACATCTCATGTGTAATTTTCTTCCTGGACAAATGAGGTATTAGGGGATCCCTCACACCATAAAGGATGATCAATCTCGCCCTGGTATCCAAATTCTCATACACTTCCAACTCCTTTGGGTCAGTTGGCTTCTTGATGGCTTTCTCAGTGAACTCCCAAATCTTGTTTACTTGCAAGATCAACTTGATCCTTTCCTTCTATGGACTATAGTTGAACAACCCCTCCAACCTGTCCTCATACTAGAGACTAGCCTACAACTTTGACATTATAGTAAGCCCTTCACCTACAATGTGACCAACTCCCTCTTAATCTGTACTTCGCTGTGCACACTTTGATTCACTTTCCTCCAAAGTAGCTTAGACACACTCTGATACCATGTTGAATTTCCACGAAGTTGGTGTCTAGGATAGAATCTTAAAATCTCTGACACTACCAAACCAAGAATCTCAACAAAGTTATTTTGCACAGCAAAATATAAATAATAGTAAATCACACATGCACAAGTACAGACATTTTTTTAAAAATTTCAACCCAACTTCGTTATATTAATCAACATATAATACAACTGTCTAGGGATCTCGCAAAAGGGATAATGGCCCTCAATTATCCACAAGTATAATAATACAAGATACAATGACATTCTTGCTGCAATCACTATGTCGTATCTCATCCTGCTGGTCCTTCAATTATGTTCTACTCTCTAGCTAGCCCTTAGTCCATCAAGAGACAACACGTAAAGTCTTTGGGAGGGTTTCCACCTATCACGGCTACAAGTGACTTTTGCTTTAATGAACATGGGTTGATCCAATCTACTCCTCTAGGTTGGCCAACACCTGAGCTCCAAATATGCCAATCTAGCAGTCCAGTAGTCCATTAATGTACTTCACATTAGGCTCATCAACTTTACCCAAAATTCAATGGTCAAACTCCCTTTATGACTTTTAGTCAAGGGCTACTTTGAGTTTCCAACACACTTCCCTCCATTAGTCCAATGACACCCAATCCATTCACTGTAAGATCTTCTCCTTGTTGAGGTTCCTAATCACCCAAGTCGACCTCAACAATTGGCTCCCACAGGCTACAAATAAATATTTACACACATGGAACATATCATCCAAATAACTTAAACACACTTATACATACCTTAGGATGATGTGTCACTAATGTAGCTCCTCACTAGTTGGGGCAACCACAGTATATGTTACAGCTCTAAACTGCTCCAACAACCCCCTAAAAATATGCTTCTTCCCTTCCTTTATCTCCAGTCCTCATACACTTTCATATCATCCCTTTTCACAACCTTTTAACCCTCTCCAAGTGTCATGTACAGACTTGCTGTACCAACGCTCTGTTCTGCGCACAAACTACAGGCCTTAAACCCTCCAAAATGCCTCAACTAAGCTTGGACTAGTCCGTTCATACTCCACAAGAATGTGACCTAACATAAGTGGAATATGTCACCTTAGCCACACAAAAAACTACCCTGAAATATCATCTCCTCATGCGGCCTGCTTTGCTTCAGATTCAGACCTATAATGAGAAACAAATAACCCTTAAACAATCCTCAAATCAACTAGTCCTTTTCTCTTGTACTTTGCTACCACATATTGTTGGGTTGTGTTATATAATTTCCATGACTAACCCATGTAGTTAACCGGGGGGTTAGAGGGGGGGGGGTCATAAGGGGTTTGAGGTGTACTTGTAACCCCACTTTATGGGGTCTGGGGCAGCGCCTCGGAAAATTTTGGTTTTGGACCCTATGTTAGGATGGGCAGACCCACCTATGGTTTTATGCATGATTTTCGCACATGTTTTTGGACATGATGGTTTTTGGTCCATGGTATTGGACGCGATGGTTTCTGTCCATGGTATTGGATGCTTCGACATGTATAAATATGTATTATAACATTGAAAGGAACATAATGAAAAATCAAGCTGGTAGTCCCGGTTTTGGGGTCTAGGGGAAAATCTCTGTGTATATGTGTTTTATGTGTTATGCTCTCGCATTGTTTATTTTATGTGTTTAGAATTCGTATTCAGGTAATTTTTGTACGTGGTTAAAACCTACATCTTCTTTGAATCTCCATGCGAAATATACATATCACCAAAGCGACATCCAATATATGCATCGATTGTAGCAAGCCATGGTCGACCCAAGATCAAGGGATGTCCTCCTACAGGGTTCTTTGGCTGAATCACAATGAAATCAACAAGATATTCCCAAGAATCTAATAAGATGATCACATCATCCAATACTCCTTCTAGCTTGATTTTAGATCTATCCACTAATTCAAGCACAGTGGGAGTAGGGTGAAGATGAGATAACAGAAGTTGATACATGGTTTTCTCAGTCATGAAATTAATGGATGCCCCCTGGTCTATAAGGACATTAGAGACAAGGACATTACCAATCTGAACTAAGACGACAAGGTTTCTGGGATCAATATATTTTTCCATAGACACACATCCCGTCATCAACTCTGCTGCCCTACCCACAAATTGAATGGTTTGGGGTTCCAATATCTTCCTCCTGGGTTTCTTGAGATAGAGTTCCTTAATAATATTGGTACAAATAGGGATATCTTTGATGTCTTGGAGAAAATGTATCTTAATGAAAAGATTCTAAAGCTCTGATGCCAAGCTAGTCTCAAAAATAGGCTCACTTCTTTCCATTACTAGTCTCTCTAGGAAGGGAGGCTGGTTGGAAGAAGATGGCAAGGATTCAGAGGGTAAGGGCGGCTTAGTGAAAACTTTCGAAGAATGGTTAAGAGTTTTATCTTCTTCTTTCTCTTCAAAAATCACTCTAGGTTGCTTCTGATTTTCTGATGTAACAGTCCTTCTCGATCTTAATTGAATATCATGAACCCAACTGGAATAGACTGGTACTCGAATAAAGGTGGGTTTGTTACATAGATCATTTGCACTACTTTATTATTGTTAGGATTGGGCATAGGTTGAGTAGGTAACTAAGGAGGTCGAAAAGGTAGAGGTAAAGGCAATGGTGGAGTATACTAACTCGGAAGTTGAGGCATTAAATAAGGTGTATGTGTAGATGGATATGACTGCATGGGTGGCTTCTAGGAATATGGAGAATGAGTTGGCCCTCTCCAACCTTGTTGCCATGGTTGAGAAGGTTGCCCATGCTGATATTGATTCCCATACTGCCACTGCTGATTAGTGTTAAGATAAGAATATGCATGTGAATTATAACAAAAATAGTGTGGAGAAAATTCAAGAGCCATACCTACACCTACCTGAGGCCAATTTCTTTTTGCTCCCATAGCATACAAGTATTCACCTTCAAGCTGTCCCCCTATAAATACAACTTTAAGTCCTGGTATAGAGGGGCATTTTTCTGTGACATGGTCTTCTGCACAAATAGCACACTTATTAGCTTCTTTCAAATTAAGAGGATACTCTTTAGGAGGATGCTTATCTCTACATCTAGGACATAAAATACATAATGAATCTTGTTCCTTCATGAGTTTTTGCTGAAATTTTAAAGGGTCGAACTATTTGGTAATAATATTAATTATATCAATTTTCATGTTTTCCATTTTATTTTCTAGTCTAATAATCATAGCATCAGTAGATTCAGTTTTTTTATTTCTATTTCGAGTTCCTCTATCAGATCTATACTGATTTCTTGAAAATTTCTTGCATAATTCACATATTTGTTCAAAAGTTTGCTAAGAAATATCACCTTGTCCTAACATATTTAAATTATTTCTAGGATTATCGGTAAGTCCTCTTAAGAACAAGGTTCTAATAGTACTAGAATCAAGCTTAAGGTTCAACCTTTGTAAAATATACAGAAATATTTCTAGGTAATCTTCAAGAGTTTCATCATCATCCTGTATGATTATAAAAGTCTCATCCTGCATGTCCCGAGTTTTGCAATATTCTTGATATTTAGACAAAAACACTCTCTTCATCTAATCCCAAGAGGCTATAATGTTTCCTTCTAACCCCATAAACCAACGTAGAGATGAGTCCTTGAGAGTAATAGGAAATAATCCTAGCTTCAGAGCGTCAGTTGAATAATCATAACTTCTACACAGAATATCAAGCTCAAATAAAAAAGAGTCAGGATCTTCATGAACTTTACCATGGAAATGAGGGAGATCTGATGGTGGAATATTCTTCATTTGCGCCACAGTATCAGGGTCCATAATTGGAAACACAAAAGTGGATTGTTCCCTACTTACCTGGTTTTCACCAGTCCCTTCCACATGATCTTCACGGTCTGCCATTGTTTCCCTTTTGCTCCCAATAGACTGGACCACACCTGAGCTATTGTCACCAGAATCCAGGTGGATTGTTCCCACGTGATGGGTTTGAATTGGATTGGGCTTCCTGCTCATAGAAAGAGACCCAATATGAGAATTGTTTTCAGAATTCTTTCGGCCCTTAGTGGGCTTCGAACCCTTACCTTTTCTAGGCATTCATTTCAAAAAAAGAAAGAAAAATAACAAACAACTTCTAATAAAAAATGTTGTCAGAAATCAATCAACACCAGTAAAATTCCTTCAAAGAAGCATTTCCAAACAATACTACAAAAATAAAGGAAAAATTACCTCTATTGTATAATTAGAAAATTCTTACCAAATCAAATTGCCTCCCCGGCAACGGTGCCAAAATGTTGGGTGCAGGAATTACACTTAAGCAAACTCCTCAACACTTAAATTGTAAACCCGGGGGATCCGTAAACTTAGAGACGAAGTGCAGGCAATGCCAAAGATGGTATGAATATTTCTAATATAAATCCTTGCTTTGTTTAAAGGAAAGATTGAAAAATCAAACTAAAAAGAGAAAAAGGCAACTTGAACCATCAAAATAATCTAAGACTGGAATAAGGAAGAATGCATTTGCAAAAGGGATTTAGAAATAAAGGGGCAATCGCTCTAGCTAACTATTGTTTAACTATTGAGTGTGTGTTTTTATTTAGTAGAGACACTTAGCAATCTCATCAGATGGGCCATTTAAACCTACTCCTGTAGAGATTTCCTTTTTGCATTAATCTATCCCGCACTATCGCAGTCTGCTTGCACTAGTGCAGGAACAGATATTTATGCAGAAGGTAGAAATGGTATCTTTACTAAAGGTGTTTTACTTCCTACAAGGGCTTGAAATTTTCCAGGTTCAAATCACTCAGATCCCATGGCAAGAAACTAGTTCTTGCACTGGATCAGAGCTTCTTTCACTTAGCATTTAATTCCTAAAATGAGTGCTTAATTACTGCAAGTGCTATTATACTATTAAATCAAATTGCACATATAAAAAATGAATGTTTCTGATTTTAATAGAGTGCAGAAATAAAGAACCAATCCATATACATTTATCATATCATCAAGTGTTTAATGAAGGAAAGAAAATTATGGGAAGTAAACTAGAAAGGCTTGTTGCATCAAACCAACATGCACTGGTGCAGTTTCATTTCTCCGGCTTGGACCAGGCGGGGAAAACCAACCAAAAAGAACTGCAGAAAAGGAATATCACACCAATGTGCACTGGTGCAAGTTTATTTCTCTTGCTTGGACCAGGCGGGGAAAACCAATCTGAAATCAATTGCAGGAAAAGGAAATTTAGCTACTTCACACAACGGATCTGCTTTTACTTAGACAAGAATGCATGTACTTGAAATTAAATCACACTTGACAATATAAACACAAATGACAAGAAACAGGAAATAGGGTAAATGTGCTGGGCTGGCTGGGCCCTAGCCAACTAGTGCATTTCCCTTTGAAACAAAAACGTTTCTCAGTACTTTAATCAATTCATCAGCTTCAAATACATAAATGTGATTTATAAAAACGTGAGGTGGAGCTCCCTTTTATTATTTCACTGAGGCAAATACATGTGTGAATACATAGTCCAGTGCAGATTCGGGTGATAACAAAATACAACAACCTGTTACCGCTTCTCTGGCTGTGTCTCTGTTCTATACAAAAACTTCTATCCAAAATTATCTCGTCCTATTTACATTCTTCATTATATAGATCTTTGGCCAAAGGCCAAAATAGATCGTTTAACCAAATGCAGGATTTAGCTCTTAGGCCTTCAAAATTAAATAGTTTAACAAAACTGGCTGTAGCCAATCTCTAGTTGTTCGTTCTTCATAAATTCGATCTCGGCTACCTTTGGATCGATCTTGTTGTCGTGGCTAAAGTTGCTCAAAATGAGGCAATGATCAAGGAGGTTCGGATCTGCTGCAAGGATTTGTTGTGCTGGCACTGGTGCAAGATCTAATCCTACACTAGGATCAGCAGTCACGGTAAGTACTTTGACTATCAAATAAACATTGGAGATATCGATAAGTTACAAAGAGTGATTATAAGCAAGAAATCATGTAATAAATGATTAATTAATGCTAAGTTAAGTTGAAAATATGAAAAATAAAGGGCATATGAAATATGTCATCGTTCTTGGACTGGTGCAAGATGAGGGTGTATAAGAGAGGTAAAACAACAGTAAATGGTTATAATTTAGGAAGGGGAAAATGACAAAAAGAGAGAAAATTAGGGAGCTAACAGGATGATTTGAAGAATGGTTTAAAAGAAGACATGGAAGGTTTTAAATATGGCATAGAATAAAAAAAGAAAGGCAACATGGAAGATTTGAGGAATGGTTTAAAAGCAAACATGGAAGTTTGAAGGAAGGTTTGAAAACGTTGCTACAAGAAATGCGAGCCTAATGGAGAAAAGGTAGTAGAGGAAAATCATGATGAGAACAAAATAAATATTAATCATGATCTCATAGACTCTAATGTTGGATTGAAGACCCACCATATTCCAAAGATCGATATGAGGAAGTTTAATTGCAAGGATCCAGTAACATGGATACTACAGATGGAGAAATATTTTGATCTCCATAATGTGCAAAACACACAAAAGGTATGCATTGCAACGTATATTTAGAACCTAATCAGTTTGTATCGTATCAATGGCTTTGTTCTCATAAACCACTTGTCACTTGGTCAATTTTTACGGAGGAAATGATAGCACATTATGAGGATACAAAGAGCAACACCTTATTTAGCCAATTGATAAATCATTAACAAAAGGGTTCAATGGTCGAGCACATTGAGGACTTCCAAAAATTGAGTATAAGGGTAAATGATATTTGAGAGGAACATAGGATTGATGTCTTCATAGGGACTTTAAAGGATAACATCCAACATGAGGTTTTCCTTTGGGAATTTGATTCATTGGATAAGGCATTTAGGTTGGCAAGAAAAATTGAAAGCAAAATTATGGAAACAAGGAAGCCTACCACTCACAACTATAAAGATGGAAGTGTTTATGCCCATAGCCTTCCACAACCTACAAGGTTGTCACCACAACAATTGGAAGAAAAAAGAGAAAAAGGGCTTTGTTACAGTTGTGATAGCAAATACATTAAAGGTCATAAATGTGCTGAGAAGAAATTAATTTACATAGATTGTGAAGAGGAGAAATAAAAGGAACAAGAAACATCAAAAGAATAGGATATGCACTAGGAACCAACCCAATAAAAATAAGAAATGAATCTGACCATATCTTTTAATGCATTTGCAAGAATTACCGCTCCTGAAACTCTCAATATAGAAGGACATATTAAGAAGAAAAAAGTAATGGTGTTGATTGATTCGGGTATTACCCATAATTTTATTCATGATAAGATAGCCAAGGAATTGAATTGCTTCCTTTATCCAACACCAGAGTGTGAAGAGATAGTTGTAAATGGAGGAACCAAACATTGCTCTGGAAAGTTCCATAATATCAAGCTATCTATGGGAGAATATGTATTCAATAGTCCAATGATTTCCATTCCAATGGGTGGTGTTGATGTTGTACTAGGAGTCGAATGGTTACAATATTTGGGTACAATAGCCTTTAATTTTCAAGAACTTTTCTTGAATTTTTTTTGGGAAGGAAAGGAAGTTTAATTAAGGGGTATCGCAGGGAAAACAGGAAAGATAATCAACTCTAATGGCATGACAAAGATTCTAAAGAAATAACAACGAGGCGTAATTTCACAATTATGTTCACTAGAGGTTCAAACATTGAAATCATCTATTTATCCATATATCCAAAAAGTCTTGGACAAAGGTTCAAGCAATGGAAGATCACATCAAGCATCAACAACAATTTCTCCAACTCTTAAAGGATAACCTCAGTTTGGCGTAGAATAGAATGAAACAACAGGCAAATCAACATCGTAACGAAAGAAGTTTTGATGTAGGTGAGTGGCTATTTGTGTGGCTACAACCATACAAATAAATGTCCCTCAAGCAAGCTAAGAAGGATAATAAATTATTGCCAAATGTTTATGGTCCTTACAAGGTGTTGCAAAAGATTAGTACTATGGAAAACAAATTGGAGCTTCTTGCATCTTCCTGAGTGCACCCATTTTTCCATGTTTCATGCTCAAAGAAGGTTATAGGTGACAAGCTCCCAATTTAAAAAATTTGCCAGAACTTGACAAGAAAGGAAAAATCATATTAGAACCTGAATTAGTCGTAGAAACAAGAACTTGACAACTACCGAATCAATCAATTTCAGAGCATCTCATCAAGTGGAAGGACTTACCCGCTGATGATTCCACATGGGAGGATAAGAATTTTATATAGAAGCATCCAGAATTATTCAAGCATTGAGGACAACACTTTTTTTAAGGAGAGGGGCATGTTATGTCCCTATAATACTAATGTATTCCATCATTGTTATTGTCAATATAGCCCCCTTATTGTTATTGTTGTGCCCATGTAGTCCCCATATTTTTATTATTGTGCCCCATAGAAGCCCACTATTATTAGTGTTGTGCCCTTACATTATTATTGTTATGCCGGATCTTATTATATTGTGACCTCTTAGAATCCTATATATAGAAAGGAGGTTTTCTCATTTGAATCATCAAATAATTGTTCATTCGTGTAATTTAAAGGAGGTTTCCCCCTCGAAGAGGCTAATTTTGAAGTCATTGATCTATCTCTTCTTCTATTTTGTGAGTTGGTTGCATAACACCTTTGCATTGCAGAAAGCCACATTAGTGAGATTCCATGTGAGTTGAGGATTGAGGATGGAAGTGGTTCCACTGTAGTTACAATCTATTCCATCGAGAGAATTATCAATAGTGGTTGGCCTATTCTTGACTAGCTCGATGATTGGCCATTACGGTTGACATTTCATCGAAGGAAATATTACTTCTTACTTTTGAGTGAAAGTCATAGTGTTCTTTGTGTAGCCCATTTATAGCTCGATGTAGTAAAGGGTGCCACTGGTCCTAGATCTACTAACAAATGCACCATGGTTAACTAAAACTACATTGGAGAGTTGAAGGCTAGACGATCACATCATGTAGCACTCAAGCTCTTGGTAAACTCGGTTGATGGGCCCTATGGATGTTTTTTGGGTGTTTCATCAAAAGATCCACCTACTTATTTTTTTTCGCATGTCTTTTCACGCACATCCTTTTATTACTCCTTACAATTACAATCTAAGCAAACCATATTAGATTTCACTTTGAATGATCATATGACGATTACTGCTTTAGGATAATTACTACACATATTATATTAGAATAGCTTGGTGTTATTTCAGCATAGAATAGGCTAAATTATCTTTTTATGTTATCAAGGAAATAAAGGATCCACAAGTGGCAACAAAGTGGTTAATAGTCAAAGCCATGAGTAGTTCTATTGTTTGGATCTCATTGTCCACTACCTCATCATAAGGATTTAAGTAGTCTCAAATACTATTGTCATACCTCAAATGTAGTCTATTTTCCTGTGTACTCATTAAAACGTTGAGAGATACCTTTGTTAATTTTAAAATACAAGGATATATATTGTTTCGAAGCTTTTTCATAGAGTATCAATAAGGGATATTTTTTGTGTGTTCTATATCATATTGAGGGATGGAGTAGACATGGACTACATGCAAGTTTCACTCAAGTTTGCAATGTTCCCTCCCTCAAGTTTTGAAACCACATGAAAGAATACACGACTAGGTAACCATGGGAGGATGTGTATGATTTAAATTGGGATTGCTTTCATTATTATAGCCCTTGCCAAAGATTTTGGGAAAATAAAAGATCAGGTCAAGAGCCAAATGAAGTCCTTACATGACTTGGGATTTGTTGTAAAAGCTAGCCTTTTAACTTAAGGATTGGTTTCAAGCCAAATATTTAACTTGTGTAAAGGTTTGTGAATGCTTTCATTTTGTTGATGGGGAATTTGGGAATGCATAAAGGTCATTCTATGGTGCAAGTAACTTAATTTGTTGCCTAAGAGAAAGAGAGAAGTTGGAGAAATTGATGGATTTGTTGTCCATTCCTCCATCATAGGTTTGAAAGGTTATGTTATTTCCTCAATTATCATTATGGAATACAATTTCTTTGGCACTAGTGGTGAATAGAAATATTTCTTAACATTGAATAGATTAGTAGAACCAATTTGTGTGGAACTACTCTAGTACCATTTTTTTGGAATGTTAAGCATTCCTCTCTTCTTATTCTCCTTCAAGATTTTCAATATTATTCCTACAACTATCTATCTTTTACTTGTTGAATTTCATTGTAAATGGGTGTCTTATCACGAAGTCAACACCCCTTATATGTCAGCTTAAGAAAATGGAAAAACTTTATGTATTATTAGAGTTATTAAGCACTTTAATTTATTTTTGATGACACAATTAAAATCAACAAGGCCTCTCCCACTAATATTCAAATATGTCTACAACATGCATAAGACGAGAATAAGTTTCTACAACCCAATTCTCAACTCCAGAGAGATGAACTACAATAGAAGAGTCAACATTATAAACTGGTACTTGTTCAAATAAATTCTCTATTTGGGTTTGAGATAAACTCTTATCACTAGCCATCCCTTCGTCAAATTAGTGAGGCCACTTTAACAAAGTTTCACATGAACATGCAGAGGTTCAACTTTCACTTCCAAGCCCATCATAATACTTTGGTAAAAACTTATTAGCAACAAGAACAAAGGAATCTCAAATATGAAAAGGATGTTTACTTTCACATTCTAGACTATTCCAAACCAATCCAGTTTTAGAGCGTTAGGTTCCTTTAGGACAATTCATCTTCAGTTGCTCCAACACTTGTTCCTCTTCCTTAACCACTTTATATTGTCAGATACTAACATTGTGATCATGTTGGCTACCTAAAAGATCAATGTTTTGATCTTCATCCTTGTGAGAATTGTGGTAAACATACTCATCATTCAAAGGGATGTTCCAGAAATAAGGCTCATGTGAGAGAAAAGATTCACCTTGGATGGATTGCTTCTTGGAAATGGTCTTCAATAGTTAAGAACCTATATCAATCATACCTCAAAGTTCATTCTCAGGTATTGACATGTCTTGCAATAGAGACATATTTATCTTCTCAGCTTTTATCTAATAAGGGGTGAATTGATGGTCCACTACCATATTTGAAGTCATATCAAGCGAGCATGAGCCACACCCTAAACTAGAGCCGAAAGCCAAAGTCAACTAGTGCTAGAGTTAGACTTGTAGCTAGAGAGAGGATCATGTTCCATGAGCATGATTTGGCTAGTGGCTAGCCTTAAGCCACCACTTACAAAAGACACAGTTTTTACTATCCATTTCATTAGTTTTTGATCATCTTTAAACCATAATCAAGTATCACTTCCACTTTATAGAAGACGTTAGCTTCGAGCCAAATTAAAAATTGTTCCAAGAACTGCTTTGAGCCTAGTTCCAAAGCTGGTGGTAAGTTTTAAACCACCACCAGTAGAAGACTTTAGCTTAATCCATTATCCCCGTTATTACCCAGAGATATCCACCTCTATGATTTGTTAGATTGATCTCCAGAACACCAACAAGGTAAAGTCCCCCACCTCTCGCAATCCCAGCTCTACTCAAGAATTCAAGTCGGGGTGTTGTGTGAACATCAACCCCCATGTGACCACTAGGGAAGGTCAAACATGACAAGGGCTCTTTTTCTACCATTCTGATAGAGGTATCATCACTGCGATCCTCTCCAATATGGAAATAGTGCAAATGAGAGGTCGTTGCTATGCCCAGGAAGACGGTTCCACCACACAAGAATGGAAATAATTGGGAGCGCTCTATGTCTGTTGATCAATACTAGTACAGTGACTCTGAGGTACGACATCAACATTTTCTCTGGTTATGATTTTGTAGCTTGAATTTTATTTATTCCTAGAGCTTAATCTTAATGGGAAAAAATTTAGGTCTAAATTTTTCCATTCACTAGT
Organism: Pinus taeda; assembly: GCA_000404065.3. Classification (NCBI taxonomy): domain Eukaryota; kingdom Viridiplantae; phylum Streptophyta; class Pinopsida; order Pinales; family Pinaceae; genus Pinus; species Pinus taeda. The sequence continues at coordinate 167,163 of APFE031644446.1, forward strand.
GTTTTTCTACTTACTTATTTGGGTTTTCTTGTGTTAAATTTAAATTTAAATTAGAATATTAAATTTCAATGTTTTCATAAAATAATTCCACAGTTTTATATATAAATTTTACCTACTCTAAAAATCATCATCATGATAAAAAAATATATTTCTTTCAAATTTAAATAGTCTCACACAATGATCCACCAATAACTAAACCTAGACAAAATATTTGAATATTTTTACAAAAACAGTATCAAATATTATGATTTACCAAAAAATATTTACAGTTTCAAAGTAAATATGTATCTCTCTATTTTTCCATGAAATTCTCGATAAATTTTAAGTCTTTCACATTCTATCAGATGAACAGGTATACTCTTCAGTTATTGGATAATCATAGAATATGGGAATCACATGCATTTCCTTGAATTGGGTATCATTATTACTGTAGAACATAGGAGACTGGAAACCAAATGTATATTAATTGATCTCAAAGAATTATGTACATGTTGTACATATAAATACATATAGGAAATAGTTGAATTAGTTCCCGGGAGTTCTTGGACTCCAATAACTAGCTAAACTGACCGAAGGTTAATCCGGAGGATTATCTATCTAACAATCCCCCCTTAATCCGAAGCGATATACCAAAGTCCAAGAACGAGAGCTCAAATTGAAAAAATTCATCTCGACCAAGAGCTGAATGTATCTCAGAAAATGGTTTTTCAGGATGACCACAAACCAATATGGGAGAACTCAAGGTCTCAACCAACACCAACTCTGGAACCTTCATAGCAGTCCTCAAAACAACCAAAAATGTGTTTTTAAGGTGACCATAAACTCTGGAACTATCACAGCAGTTCCTCGAACAATTCCAAACATGGAAGTGTTCAATCAACTTGATTAACTCAAATCTGACTCAGGCTCGCTTGACATCTCGAACTCGAACTTGTAGTAGACCATCAACTATTCCCCTTGTTGGAAATAATACTGAGGGGGGGGTGAATCAGTATTAGCAAGTCAATAATATTTCATTTCCATAATCAGATTCATACACACTACTTCAGTTAATGGAACTTGCGTGTATACGCAACTGTATTTAAGGAAACTAGCGTATATCCTGCAAACTTATGATTCAGTTAATTTATCATATGTTTATCTTTAATCAGTGCATCAGAACCATATAAACAGTAACTAGGTGTAGTAGAACAGAACAGACAATCAAACACACATGAACACAACATATAAGGTGGAAACCCAATGTGGGTGAAAACCACCTGCTGCAATCGTCTCTATCTTCTTTTTACAATTTTTGTACTAGTGCAGTCTTATACCAGTACGCAAGCTTCTACCTACAGAAGGCTACAACCTTCTCTTGTTCTCCAGCTTCTCCTGGAAGGGAGTTGCAACCCCCTAGCTCTTGTACTAGCTGATATGTTACTAGTACGTAGGTGCCGGCCTACAGAAGGCTACACCTTCTCTTTTCTTCCAGGACCATGTTTCATAAATTTTCAGACTGGATCCATCAATAACATCATTCAAACATCAAATACATCTACATCAATCAATCTCCTTTGCACCAACCACAACTGAATTAATCAATCACTTTTTAGAATGTTGTAACCAGAATACAGTAATTAGAAACAGTAACTAGAACCCAGAACACTATAACAGCAACCAGAAGTAGCTAAATCATATTTTATGAGGTATATGCTACTTCAATGTGTCGAACCTGCATGCATATGAACTTTTCTCAAGGCGAACCTGCGTACAGATCTACAAATCAAATTTAAGATGTATACGTTGTTTTGATATGCAAAACTAGTGTGTATACGCACCTTTTCTAAGGTGAACCTGTGTGCAAATATATAAATGATGATTTAATCTTTACAACAATTCTAGACTTCAGTTACACCCAAATCATCATATTTATAGTCTACAACATGTGCCCTTTATTCAGATAAAAGATCAAAACACACAAAGATACTTCACTTCAAGCGTTAAGATCTTGACCCATCATTAGATCTTGTCCTTCATCAAGCGCTAAGGTTCATCCTTGATTTGGATCCAACTGTGCACCATAACCCAATAACCTGTATTCTAGATCTTGCTCTTCATTAGATATTCAATGCATGAGTGCCTTTGCCTAATGATCTTCTCCTCCTTTTATAGTCTTAGGCCTTTACTCAATACCATGGACCAAAACCACTTAGAACCAATACCTTGGAACAAATACCTGGGGTCAATATTTCAGACAAGATACATTGGACCAATACCAAGGATTAAAATATCATGGACCAAATACCATGAACCAAAACTACATTTTCCAACATGTACGGACCTTTCCTTACGTTAAAATGTGTGTGTACGCTATACACGCCTTTTGGTCTACGAACCCATGTGTACATGCAGCTTGGTCAATGGGAAACCTGCATATACCTCTCTTTCTTCATTTTGTGAGTCTGAATTTTGATATGTGATCTGAGTGAGCTACCATTAAGGACAATACCTATGTTGAGTGCCAAATCTGTGTCATGATGCCAGCACCCCCCTTATTGAATACAAGGTGAGAAGTACTCTTCATCACTACAAGGTTGGTCATCACTCCGGAACATATTCTTCGACATGCCCTATAAATCTTCTTGGTTGTTTTGGTCCAATCCCAAGAAGCAATCCTTCTGAAATATACCTTCTCTCTTGTAGTAGATTCTTTCTGGAACATCTATTTGTATGATGATTTCGATTTCCGCAATGCTCACACGGGTGAAGATAAAAACATTGATCTTTCATATGTCCATCAACTCGTTCTGGAACAACACTATCCAGAAATCCAATGCTTCAGAATTGTATTGGTTTAGCAAAATCTGGTATGTGAAAATATACATCTAGAATATCCTCTTTGTAACCCAAACCAGTTTTGTGTTTATTGTGTCTAATCTCTTCCCATGTCCTTATGAAATTTTTGGGAATATCAAGCTTCTCCTAAGAACTTTCAATTGCATTTCCTTTTGAAACCACTGCATTACTCTGATTATTTTCTGACTGATGATCGAGCTCAAACAAACTATTATTCTGAACAAGAACAGGTTCATAATTCTTCTTTTGTATTCCTTCTTGCTGAAACTGGGATTCTAGCTCCAAAAATTAAATTTTGCTTTTCGCATTTTGCAAACAGGAGTGGATTTTAGAAACAGTGTCCTTGCTAACTCAGACATTGTTATGAACTATGGATGACATTAAACTGCATAATAACTGCAACAAATCATCAACTTTGGCCATTTTCTCCAACAATCAACTTTGAAAAAAGGGGTGTCGGCTACCACCGAAAATACACCCAATATAAAAAATATTTATGATGAATTAACCGAGTGTTGGGTTCAATAAAAAATGCACCCATTTACAAATAAGGTTCAAGAATAAAGAGATTATATAGCTACAACTACACAATTAAGAAATTTTATCTTTGCTCCATACAATGAATACCACGAAAACTCAAGTTTGTTTTGAGTTATATCCAATATGCATGAGTTGCAAATTTATCAAATAGTGACATGCTCAGGGTCGCCAACTGATGGAAACCAAAGTCATGTTCATAACCTCCAAAAATATCTCCCAAAATTAGCTTTAAAAAAAATATCTTTCAAAATTGTCTCTATAAACATTTGAACTTGAGACCTTCAATAAACCAAATAACTATATAAACTTCACCAACCACAAGGTCATTTCCCTTCTTGATTTTATATCCATAAACTCTACCTCCAAAAATATCTTCCAAAATTAGCTTTTAAAAAAATATCTTTCAAAATTGTCTCTATAAAGATTTGAACTTGAGACCTTCAATATACCAAATAACTATATAATCTTCACTAACCACAATGTCATTTTCCCTTCTTGATTTTATATCCATAAAATTGGTTATTTAAACTTGATGTCATTCCCCAGAAGCTACTTTTATCCACCCGCCACCAATCAAAATTACTCCATTTAATGCAAATAAGAGAAGGAAAGAGCAAGCCTTACCAATTCTTTTATCTTGACTCCTTTTACGTAAAGTTTTTTTTCCTTTTCAAATAAAAAATACTTTTTATCTTGGTTGTAAAGTTTATTGTTTGACTTTAATCTTTTTAATAATTAATTTTACATGTGAACATCATGGCAGCATCCTGAGAGTTACTCCTTACTCTTAGGTATTTTTTAAACCTTTCTCAATTTAAATAAAACTTTCACATCTTTCTCAAAAGTTAGCGTTCACATTAGAAATTATTATTTAAATAATTTTCAAATTTCACCACAATTTAATGTGAATGTCATTTCTTCCATTCTTACTGACTTCTTCTACGTTATACCTCTCTCTGCTTGCAAGCTTTGCATATTCAGTTACTCAACAGTCTCTCTGTTGCAAGCTTCGCATAGTCAGTTACTCACTGGTCTGAGATTTTGCTGCAAAATTCACATTAGAAATTATTATTTAAATAATTTTCAAATTTCACCACAAGTTAATGTGAATGCAATTTCTTCCATGCTTACCGACTTCTTCTACGTTATACCTCTCTCTATTGCAAGCTTCCCATAATCAGTTACTCATTAGTCTCTCTGCTGCAAGATTCGCATAGTCAATTACTTCTTCCATGCTTACCGACTTCTTGTACGTTATACCTCTCTTTGCTGCAAGCTTCACATAGTCAATTACTCAGTGGTCTGTCTGCTGCAAGCTTCACATAGTGAGTTACTCAATTATTCACTGGTTTGAGATTTCGATGTTCTTAGTGCCCTTCACACTCGACTGCAATCTACATCCATGCAGTATATAAGCTGACAAAATCTCTTAGTCCCCTTCACACTCTGCTACAATCTACGTCCACCCAATATATAAGATGACAAATTCTCTTTCTTAAATCCAGGACAACCAAAAAACTGGCCACTCGTCAAATAAAAATTTAATTCAAACCACCAAAAACTTATATCTTTCATTTTAAGTATCCTTCAGAAATCCTTCAGTAAAAACTTTGTATCCTTCAAAAATATTTCAGTAAAAACTCCCGTTTGCAATAAATGTAAATATTATCCTTTAGAAACTTTACTTACTGTAATTAAACACCTGTGCAGCCCTTGGATGCATGGAACTTATACTTTTAGCAAACAACCCAACAATTATTAGTATTCAACTCAATATTGGAAATTTTATTGAGAACAACAAGCATTCAAAACTCCAGCATGTATTCTAACTTCCAAGGATATGTTAAAAAACAAAACTTTATACCACTGAATTTCTCCAATCTTCTTTCATTATAATGATAGAAAGTTATAAAACTTACAAAGAGTCAATAGTTTGGGTGTCCCACTAGGATAACCTTATGTTGCATTCAACTATCCTCACAACCTTCATGCTCTGCATCTCCTTTACGCCATAGACTTGAAATACATGGAGTTTAGAAACAACTCAATAAGGGCTCTAATAATGTTCAAATTAACTCTGAAGTCTCAGATTCATTCTATTTGATAGAGAAAATTAACCATGCTCTCATTCAACATAGCATCTCACCCGCTCTGATAACATTGTAGAACACATGAGACCGGAAACCAAATCAAATGTATATTAATCGATCTCAAAGAATTATGTACATGTTTTACATATAAATACATATAGGAAACAATTGAATTAGTTCCCAAACTACCCCAAGGTTAATCCCAAGGACTAGCTATCTAACAACTAAGTTTTTTGGTAACCGAATAGGATTTGATGTCATATTTTTATCATTTTGGCAAAATATTTAATGAATATATCGTTGTTTCTGGATAAAATTCTGCAAGATGCAAAAACTTTTTATTTTTATTATTCTTTTATATTTTCTAGATTGGTGATTTGGAGAGTGTCATGTGTCATTGAGAGTGCTATGAGTGAAATCATAAACAGATAGATTGATAATTTCAAGATTTGGATGAATCATGCTTGCAATGGGCCTCCAATTTCACAATGAGAATGTTTGAGCCATGAATCGAGAGTCTTTCCAAAGAAAAATAAAAAGAACAAGTGTTTCAAATATTAAACTTGGCCATGGGCTGAAAAACCAATAAAAGTAGAAAAAATGATGATCAACACAACAAAAAAAAGTACATGGATAATCAAGTGAGGGCAGAAACTGCATAATTCTCATAGAGAGTGGCAAGTGAAAAATAAAAATTGAGGGTGGAGTTTTCTTCTAAAAAATGCTCCTCTGCCAATATTACTTTTGATTTTCTTAAAACATGGTGATTTTTTAAAATCTTGGCAAGTTTTCGATGGGCCAGTTTTTAGTTTTGTTATTTTCTAGATTATTTCTCTTCTTGAGATTGGCTTGGTGATTAATCCACAAATTTTATCACACTGAAAAAACCAATCATGTTCCATGGGATCTAAATTTATCCATGAAATCACCATGACTATTGATTAACCATGAGAGTGCATTTTCCTACAAGAGTGTGATAGTGTATTCTCATATTTTATTAAACACTGAGTTTGATGATGAAATATTGGCTTGTATTTGTAAGTTGCAAAGGTTATATTTGTTGCATCTTGTTAGAGTGGGAGATGAAGTGAGGATCTAAAGGAAAAATTCATTTGTTGGTAATACATATAATTAAAATGCAATGCTTTTTTTGAGATCTAAATATGTGTGTTTTTATGGTTAAGATTATGTGTTTCTTTTTAAGTGTTCTAAAAATCATGATTTGAACCTTCCATGAACAACCAGGTGAGAAACATAGCTTTGGTCATGGATTTT